>QEPC01014667.1:2303443-2383890 GCA_003113815.1 Sphenodon punctatus
CCCCTCCCCCTGTGTGCCCCCACTCCCCCCACCCCCACACCGGGACCCGCAATTTACTCACCATGGGGCCGGCTCCTCTCCTGAGCGCCGCCACCGAGTCTCGCTGCGTCCAGGGAGGGAGGGAGGAAGGGACTCAGGGAGGCTAAGAGCTGCGCACGCATCAGCAGCTCCCAGCCCCCTGCACAGGCTGGGACCCAGCCTGTGCAGGGGGCTGGGAACTGCTGATGCGCGCAGCTCTTAGTTCATACCGGAGGTGCCTCTATTGGGCACCCAAGTATGAACTTTAGCCCTGCCTGGCCCCTGCAATGAAATAGTGCCTGCTTCGGCACTATTTTATTGCAGGGTCCCTTTATGCGGAATGGACGGCGCTTTTGTCCCTGAAGGCTTCCTTAGGAAGCTTTCGGGGTGGGGGGAGTAGTCACTGGTTGTGTGTGTGTGTGTGTGTATGTGCGCGCGCGCATGCGTGTGCACATGCACAACCAGTGAGAATGTTCTGAGCCATCTCAAAGAACCTTGTTTAAAGAGGCAGAAACCTTCTGAAGGTTTCTGCCTCTCTAAACAAAGTTCTTCGAGATGGCTCCGAACATTCACCGCGACGCGGCCAATTTTTTTTCTTTCTAAAAGCTTCAACCTCTGCCGGCCGGGGGAGTCCTGGGGGGCCAGGAGGGGCATTGCCCCTGCCACACTAGGGGCCCACCACCCCTGTTGCAAGGCCTGCAACATGTATTTTTCATAAGTGTCCTGAAAAAATTTCCATATATGGCAACCTTATCCCCCCCACACACACACACACACACCACCCTGCTCCTGTCCCCTCCCCTCAGCACCTGTGCTTTCCCCCACCGAGAAAGGATTAGGGGGAGGGAGTGGGAAAGGTGCTGGGGGCTGAATTAGGTTAGAGGTTTATATGCTGGCTGGCAGCCAATCAGGAAGCAGGAGCTGGAGACAGACAGGAAGGGCACAGCTAGGGTAAGGTTGGGAGGCCTCTTGAGTGAGTGTCTTGGCCTGAGGGAAGTTCCTTGGATGGAATTCTAGGGGTGAGGGTTCAAGGGCCGCACTGAGCGAGAGTGATTGGCCCGAGACTACTCAATGAGTTCCTGGCTAAGACAGGAGTTGAATCCTGGTCGTCTGTTACATCAACGGTCAGCACCCACCTTATCCACTAGGGTGCACAGATCAACAGGGAGCCAGAAGTGCTCCCTTCTCTACACACAGACAGTACTGGCTTCATTCAGGGGTGTGAGGAAAGCAGGATTTTAACATTGCCGCATGGATAATGAGATGATGTGAGATCTTTTTCGGTGGCTGCCCCTGTGCTGTGGAATTCACTCCCGGAGGAGGCTCGGTTGGCCCCCACCCTCCTGTCGTTTCAACGTTTGTGTAAGACCTGGCTGTTCCACCAGGCCTTTGGCGAGGGGGGGTGGGGGGTAGGGTGGGGCTTGGGAGGGAGGGTGAGCTTTTATGATTTGTTTTAAAATTTGTAGACTTATTTTTAAATGTTTTATTGTTGAATTTTTGTGTGTGTGTTGTTCGCCGCCCCGAGCTGCCTTTGGGCAGGATGGGCAGGATATAAGTTTTAAATAAATAAATAAATAAAAAATAAATAAAAATAAAGCCTGCCCTGCTTAGGGGGAGGGCCGCATTAGAAGAGCAAAAACAAAGGGTGAAAACAGACATAACGCATAATTCCATTTTAACATTTCTTATGCAGCATGTTGCAGGGCTGTATTGCTGCCCTACGCAGCCCCACAACATGCATAAGAAATGTTAAAGTGGAGTTAAGGTGGGGTTACGCTTTATGTCTGTTTTCACCCTAAGAGATTCTTCCACCCATTTCCAAAGTGGCCACGTCCCTTCAGCAAATGGTGCCATCACAATAATCGAAGAGGGTAGGCCTGCATCCAAAAGAGGGAGGGGGCAAGGGAACTCTCCTGCCCTTTTCTGATGTGCCCACACCCCCTTCGGAATACTGTGACATCACAACACTCTGCCGGGGGTGGGGTTATGTTAGAAAGGACTTCTTTGCCCCACCGCCCTTTTGAATCCTCAGAGATTATCCATGGATTTGGAACGGAGCACAAAGATCCACCACTGCTTTCAAAGGCTGCTCTGGCTCCCATACAGTGCACCACCTAGGGTTACCATACCTCCCCTTTAAAAGAGGACACTTATGAAAAATACATGTTGCAGGGTTGCACTGATTCCAGTGCAGTCCTGCAACATGTATTTTTCATACACATCGTCTTTTAAGGGGGAGGTATGGAAACCGTAGCACCATCATGTGCATGCACAATAATCCAAATGCTCTTTTGTGCATGCAATTCAATTCAATTCAGGTATCTACATGGAGAATTGTGTGTGCATGGTAGCTCACATACTTGAACTGAATTGCCTTTTGCGCATGTGCACAAGATAGTACACTGCTAGTGTTAGGAAGCTGGAGCAGCCAATCCAGAGCTATGGCAGAACAGGGACCAGATTGCAGTGGGGCCACGTTGCACCAAACTTGGATTGGACCAAGTGGATCCATCAGAGCTGGAATCCACCCGGATTCTCCATTTCAGCTCTAGCTCATCGATTCCTGTGGATCTCACCTGTTGGGTCCTGCAGACTTCTGTCTTTTCTCCCTTCCTGGTCAATGTTTGCCTGCGGTTTTGGGGGGAGATCAGGCATAGATGTGGACTAAGATGCCATCAATATGCTGATGACACCCAGTTCTATGCTTTTCATCTGGTCCATGTCCTACAGTCTTGGTGCTTACTGCAACAGGCTCAATACAGCCAAGCTCTTCCAGGCCCAACCTCAGCCCATGTCTGATTCAGCTAAGGTGGCCTCAGGCCCTACAAAATACTGGGACATCACAACAATCTGTAAAGGGCAGGTCTGTGGTCTCTACAACCCCTTTTCAGTGGGTAAAAACAGATGTGCAGCTGGCGGGATCACTCACTGGGCCACTCCAGGGTGGAAAATCACGGGTGACATGGCCCGGATCCGGTTGGGGCACAAATTGATATGACCATGGCTGGAGAGTCATCCCGCCGCCCACACGGGCCAGGTAGGGCTAGGAGCACAACAAACATGGGAAGCCGGCCCACCCGCAACCTGCTCCCAGCACACACACACACACACACATGATGGTCTGCCATGGTGGCCAATGAGGCACAGCCCCCAGCCCAGGGTAGGTAGGGCGCTGCAACAGACATGCTTGCCTGCTCTGGTCCATTGTGACCTGCATGGGCGGCCCTTAGTCCTAGTTGTGACCTTGGAAATTTGCTGAGGTCACAGCCTGGGCTAGCCACCAACACTCCCTGGGGCAATCTCAGGCCAACATCTGGCAGCGCATGTTTTTACACATGCCGCCGGGTCCCAGGCCACAGCGGGCCAAAATCACATCTGTTTTTACCCAAGGTGGCTACACCCCTTATTGACTGCCAGAAGGTCACAACACTCCATAGGGGGTGAGGCCTTCCCCAGCCCAAGTCCAAGGGCTTGGGCAGACAGCACACCCAACCCAAGGTGGAGCGTGTGGAGGTATATATAAAATACAATGGAACCCCAAAATTTGAGTGTGAATAAAAAAACTCAAGCTATTCTCACAGCTTCTCCATTAGCAAGATGCCCATTTGTTAGACCACGCTCTATTCAGGACCATCCTAGGATGTTTTTGCCTAAAATACTCCAGCCCCCATTCTCTTGCATTGCAGTGGCTTGCCATTGAGATGCGGGGGAGGCTTCCTGCTTCCCAGTCAGCTGTTTTGCAGGGAGCAGGAATGCTGTACCCAGTCTGCAATGCAAGCCCCATGCTGGGATGTAATGCATGTAGAGTGGTGCCCCTGGAATGTCACTGGTACTGCCCTGGGCAGGATGCACACCCTAGGCCCCTTGGCATTGGTTTCTCGGGAAGGAAAGCATCAGTCAGTTCCCCTGCCATCCCCTAAACAACGGTAAGAGTTAATTTGCTCCAATGTATCTGAGTGTAGTAACTGATTACATTTTTCCCCAAAGGAAACTTCAGTTAATTTGGTTAGTGACTCATATGCCAGGCTGCCAATTACAACACAGATGATTACACACATAAATTCACATCGGAGTGGCTCAGCGATCAGAGAAAAATAGAACAGGCTCCCCTTTTCCTTCCTGGGGGGGTGAAGGGGGAGAAGGTGGGGAGTTATCCTGCAAGGTGCTGAGCGCCAACACTTCCCTTTGAGGTCAGTGGGAGCAGAAGCCATGAGGAGCCTGACAGAATTAGACCAGGATTCCTCCAATGTCCCCAGCTTTCCGTATAGGAGTCTCGCTCCCCCCTGTCCAAAATGAGGACACTCTGTAAAGGGATGGTTGCTGGTATCTGAGATGTAAGAAAGATCCCCATGCACCATGCGGATAGTGCAGTGGGAAGGTTCAGCGAGTGGGGTCTTGTAGTTAGGGAGGATGTGTGTGCTTGCAAGAAGCAGTGGGCGTTCCCCCCAGATACTTTCTGTTACCCCTTCCGCTACCTAATCTGCCAAAAAGTAGAATAGCATCATACCATGGTGGGTGACTCTACATATAGCGCTTTGCCACTGTCCCAGTCACCTAACATGGGGCCTTGGTACACCTATGGCACCAATGCAGGCCCTGCAACATGTATTTTTCATAAGTGGCCTGGAAAAATACACAGAGGTGGTGACCCGAGGTGCACCTGCAAACTGATGGTGCTAATTACACACTCCAATAACCACACAGTTGTGAGTGGCAATGTGTAAAAACAGTACACCCTGCGATGCTGTAGTATAGGGCATCTTGGCTTGGCACAGGGGAGTAGACTAGATGGCTCCGGAGGTCTCTTCCAACTCTGCAGTTCTATGGTTTAACCCCGACTTCCACTGTCAGCTTGAACTAGGCCGCAGCCTATAGTCAATTAGTGTTACCAAATATATTCATGATTATTGGGAAGTGTGTCAATGGACTCAGGGCAATTGTGTTATAAAAATACCAAGCATCTATCAAAATTGTATTTGCCATTGGGGCAAAGTACCAATTAGAAAGTTATCACCTGTTAACTAAATATGAAGGGCCTAATCCAGCCTAACTCAACTTCCACTTATTTTTAATAGAAGTTACAGCCACTCAGCACCTATCAGGAGCAGAGTGCAAGATATTGTTTAAGGGGGTGTTAATCTTCCTGCATACGTACAACTTAAACAGAGCATTCCTATCACACGGGTGTTAACAGAGGCGAGATTAGCCCATTGGAGTCCGGGGTCGCTTTGTGGTGCTCAGGCACAGCTGCCACTCGCAGATTCCGCACCAGTCTGTCCCAACCACCCACCCACCATATCACCAAGATGCGGTCGCTCCCCCAGAGAGACCACTCTAGACGCTCCGCCCAGGATTCTGTGGTCCTGGCCGACTTGCACACGCACAGGAGCTGCGAGCACCTTCACAGGCAGGAGGTGGCCACATGGGTGCACGTTCACCCGCATCAGCCAGAATTTGCCCACACAGCGGGCTCCATATTAGCCAGGATGACACTGTGAGTAGGAGCCATGGGGTGTGGTGGAGGGCAGGTGTGAGGAAACATCTGGCGGCCACCTAACAGACGGGCAGTTGGCCACCCATCCAGAAGGCGCTAATCTGGGCTACTGTCCCATCTGTTTTTGCCCACTGTTTTAACTATGGGACGGAGACTTCCACCGTTACTCAGGCTGAGTAGCACTTTCCTCTGTGCATCCTTCTGCTGCTTTCAGTAAACTGTGCATGGGGTACGTACGGCGCTACTCCCAACAAATAAGGGCATCAGATTCCAGCCCTATGTTGCTATTTAAAATATTTGAAAAACTGGCTTGCCTGTGAATGCTAAATTAGAAGCAGAGAAAGGAAACTCATTTACGATGTTACCTCTGGCTTCAGTCTGGCTATGGAGAGAAGCGTGTGTGCGTGCATCGCCTGAGTACGTTTTGATCCCACAGACCAATTTCAGCCAAATTTGGTAGAGGAGGAGAAGACCCAAAGGTAAATTGGGACTTAAAACTTCATAACAACTAGTGCTGCTGGAGGGTAGATAATATGACCCTTTTTTATAGCTAAAATATTCCATGGGTTTGCACTGTGCATTGTTCTCAGGAGACCAGGCTGCTTGGCACATCATATTATACTATCTTTACCACCAGTGACCAGAAAGGGGAAGTTCCAAAACCGTTAGAACAGCCATCAAAAGAATGTGTGTGCGCACCCTGTTTCAGTCTCCTAGTTTCCTTACCTGTTCAACTGAGGTGCCAGCTTAAAAGACTTTTGTCTTGTTTGCCCTCGCTGTCATCACAGCATAGGAAGGATTTCTGAACCTACCAGGCCTAAATCTTGTTTCTATAAGATTGCACTGGAGTAGATTACATATTGCGTTAAGGAGAATCAAGATCTTTATGATTCCAGAGTAGTCTGCACAGCAAGAGACTTGATGAGTAGTTCAGTTTATTTAGTCAGACAATGTGCTCAGCCTTCAGCCCCTGCATTTTGCACTGACTGTATGACTGCTCTTTCCGTGAAACCAGACGTTAAAATATGGGCTATGAATCCCTCGGTTGTGGACATTCAAAGCTGGTGACAGCAGTACCCAACACAGACACTAGGTGGCGAGCCTCTAACAAAGAACCAGCTTAGAAACCCTAAGCAGAAAAAACCCAAGCTTCCAATGGTCACCTGACATCACTTCCTCGAGTCGAGGGTGGAATAGCATTCTTGATTTAAACACCTCGTACTTCGCATTCAAAGCGAATGGCCTCGCCACACACAGACCTGGAACTTCTGCTCAGGCCTACAGGGTGCACTGTATGCAGGTGTTACATAAAGGGCACAATTCTCTGCCTCGTTGAACAATGTGTTCTTTCCCTGTTAATGTTTCCTTAATATTCTGTTACTCTTTTTCTCACATTTAGTCGGTCGCTGCCTCTGGGAGTGGAGGGGGATGACTGAAGGGAAAGAGATACAGAAAGTTACAGATAAGGATTCTAGTACAAGTTGACGCAGAGGGAAACAGATGTGTATGTGTGTGTGAGAGAGAGAGAATGTGATGGGGAGATCCCCCTTTCTTCCTCTCCCAATCCCTAGCAGAGCCCACACACACACGCACACACACACACACACACACACGCCAATTAGAATGTTAACAATAATTAAGTGTCTTACTCCTATGGCGCTCCCGCGCAGGGGAATGTTAAAGCACCAGCCAGCTCCTTTCAATCCCAGCCAATCTGATGCCTGAGACCTGCCTGAGGACACAGGCCAGAATATGGGGCTGAGTGAATGATGGGGAGGAGTAGGTTCCGGGCCCAGTCACTTCACCTTTGCCCAAACTCAAGCTACAATGAATAAACGTCGTGGTTTCACTTTTCAGAATCTCAGGGAGTCTTGATTTGGTTCTCTGGAGAGAGCGCAGTTGTCATGTTGGTCCCAAATGTGGGCGATGGAAATAGAGTTGCTCAGATGCTATCATTTTTAATGCTGTCTCCAACAGAAGTTAGTCCAATAAAAGATATCATCTTTCCTGCCTTGTCTTTATCTGGTTTTGGTTCACACACCTTAAAGCCACCGAGTTTCTATTTGAGTTTCAGGTTTGAAAGAAATCACAGTCAAAACACACTCAGGAACTTGTGCAAAGTTTCACCCATTTCCCCCCCAGCAGACCTTCAGTTTGGCCTGAATTTGCTGAATCCAAGGGTCATCTAGGACAGGCCTGAGGCAAGATTCATCACAACTGTCCCAACAGACGAATCCACCAATAGAACAGAGACTATCAGAAAATCGGCGACCAGGAATGACTAGGATATGCCACTGCCTGAAATAAGAGAGAACAATTTTGTAAAATATATCCAGGTGACTCAAGCAACTGAGCCATGACTGCGTGGAGGGGAGGCAAAAAAACAACAACTTAAGAGTCAACTGTTAATCTGACTTGGGGGAAATTGCTTCCCAATCCCAAATATGGCTGGCCAGATATGTAAATTTTAGAGGGCATTTATGAGAAATTCAGGTTGCAGGGCTGCATTGGAACCACTGTAGCCCTGTAACCTGTATTTCTCATAAGTGCCCTCTAAAATGTGCCTATCTGGCCACGCTAGCCTTGGTTCCATTGACACTTTAGGGCAATTGGACGTGCTTCACGAGCCCACTTCAGCGAGGCTTAACTTGTGCCAGGGCTCAGCCCTGGAAACTGCGATCAGGCACCGTCTCTTCTAAACCCTGTAACTGCTGCTATTCTGCAAGGCCACCCAGGAAGAATGGATGCAGAAGCACTCTCTTCCCTCTGACAGGGTTGGGGCAGTTGCAGATGGGCAGGGAAGGGGGGGCTGCTGCCGCCACCCATCACCTGTTTGGGAGGAAGAGGGTTTTGCCACCAAAGAGCTGATCAGTCACAGGCGCATGCCCTCATCTCTACTCCCTTCCCCTGACCTCACTCTTTTGGTGCTTGAGTGTAAGGACTGGCTACATGGGCCAGATCCAGGGAATGGAAAGGGGTCAAATAAAAACCAGCCATAGGCCGGAGCTCTATGGCATTTCCCAGCTAATAGTGAGGAGTATTAAAAAAAAAAAAAAACCTGTAAGACACCCTTTTATCATGGGAGTTCCCGACCAGTTTCAAAAGCAAAAAAATAAAATAAAACCCACAACCAAACAATTCAAAAGGGTTTGGTATAATGGCTCACTTAAAGATAACAGAAAAACTTTTGACTGAACCTACACCCCATTGTGGTTTCCCTAGCTTAAATGAGATGTTGCAAATGCCTGTTACATCAAATACATGGTATCAGTGCAATCACCGAGATCCTTACGCATTCGCTCATGTGCCAGTCGAGAGGTAGAGAAGCAGGAGAACAGAGATCTGAGAAAGTTTCATATAAAACAGCTCCCAGCACATTCGATGAGGCAACAGAGAGGCGTTCAAACCCCCGATAAATTAAAAGGGAAAAAAAACAAAAATCTCATGACTTTTCACTCTACTTCACATCAGAGAAAATCACAACAGATTACTCACATAATGTGCTGATGACTTTCCCCCAGAGGCTTTCTCTGCATCTCTCTCAGAGCTCTTAAGATCGCCACATTTCCCCCCATTCTGCACCTCTTCCCTCTCCTGGTGGTGAGCTGCGTTGAAACTTTGGATCATAACGGGGCTTGCGTGGACCCTGACTTGGGTTTGTGTTCGTGTTCCTGTAGGTTGCGCCCCCTGATTTCGAGGTCAAAGCCTTAGAAATCATAAGTCATTGAATCTTAGAGCAGGAGGGACCTTATGGGACATCTGGTCCAATCCCCTGCTCTTGTTATGGCTGAACCAGCTGCTGGCCGGGATGGGAGCTGGGTTTGCATGGGCCCAGGCTGTTCCCCCAGACCATCCCCGACAAACAGCCCAGGCTTAAGCGCTGCCACAGCCCATGCAAAGGACTCCAGATGGGGGTAAAGAGGGCCGTCATATGTGTGGGCCCACGTGTACTTAGCCGGGTCCGGGCAGTCGTGGCAGCCTCCTGGCAGCGCTGGGATGGGGCCCTGCAGGCGCACGTCTACATGTCAGCCCACCCTCTCCCTGCCTGAGCCTGTTATCACAATTCTTTGGCAGCCCGGCCTGCTCCTACCCGGAGTGCCAGGTCTTCCTGCGGACCGTGGCGGGCCTGTCACGTGTGAAAACACCCGGAGAGCTTACAACCTCCCTAGGCAGCTTAAGTTATTGCCGCCCAGCGCTTACTGTGGAGGCGTTTTTCCTGATATTTAACTGAGATCTCCCTTCCTGTAACCTGAGCTCATTATTTCTAGTCCTGCCCTGTGTAGCCGTCCGTGCGGGAACAGTTCCTTGCCATCTTCTTGGTGGCAGCCCTGTTGATATTTCTTCTTGAAAAGTCTTCTTTTTGCTAGGCTAAACATACTCAGTTCCGTCAGCCTTTCCGCATAAGACTTACTTTCCAGACCTTTTATAATCTTTGTTGCCCTCCTCTGACCCCATTCAAATTTATTTGATTTATTTTAAAAATTTGTAACCCTGCCCCTCCTGCCACAGGCAGCTTGGGGCGGCTTACAATCATTAAAAACAATTAAAATAGAATATCGTAAAAGGAGGGGGGAAATAACATATTCCACCCCCACCCCCAATACACACAAACACTGGTCCTTCTTATTGCCTCTTCTCACCTGTTAGTGTGAACAAGCCCTTGGTTTCATGATTTGGTTTCAAAGTCCTGCTTCCAGCTGCAAAGTCCACCATTACTGCAGCCATCAAAAACCGGATGAAGTAATTTTGGAGCCAGTCAGTGCTTCTCAATGGGTGTTTTCAGACAGACAGCGAGTCCGCCGGAGCCTGGAGCTGCTCCGAGGGCCCACCCCTGCAGTTGCCAATTACCAGTTCCGCCTAGGGCCACATCAGATGGACCAGTAGTGTCCAATGTCTGCAATCTGCCACACAGCGCTTCCCCTCCCCACCATAGAGCCACAGGTCACTCTAGTGACACTCTAGGTGGCTGTCCGCAACTCTATGGTGCTGAACACGGCAACAGAGGGGCGTGGAGGTGCTCTGTGGGTCCCCCCAACAGAGGGGCAGCAGCACCACATTTGGCCATTGCCCCGGGTTTGGCCGGCCTGCTCTGTACAGCATGCTCCTGGATCTTGCAGAGGATGCCATGTACTGGACTGCACATCTGGCAGGCACCCTTCATATGGACAGTAAACCCAGGGATGATGGGGGCAAATCTGGGGCTGCTGTCTGTCTGCTTACACCCACAGAGGTCACTGTTGAGCAAAGTCAAGAGCCTGCATATCAAGAAACAATCTCTCAGATTGTAAGCCCTAGGGGCAGGGACCGTGTCTATTTTATTACTTTGTAAAGTGCCAGGTACACTGCTGGCGCTATATAAATGTTTGTTAATAATAATAATAATAATAATAATAATAATAATAAGCAGCCGGCTTCTGTTGCCTGCTTTGGGCTCATTCACACAACCCTCATTTAGAACAGAATGGCTAGGGGCCCAAACCCCTAGTTAGAATGTTGTGTGAAATCTTTACCATTTCCATACTTCATTCATGTCATGTTTCGCCTCTGCTACCTGATGCAAGAGGTGGGCCATTGAAATGCAGGGAAACCGGCAACCGTGTGAACGCATTGCTACTGGGCAATGTAACACGGATTAACGAATGAGTGGTAAGTTTGCAAAGGGGAAAAGGTGCTCCATGAATGCGCCTTTAGGGTTCTAATTATAAAAGAAGATACCTAAGATTAGGCATCAATGTTGCCCTTTATGCTATTTCTGTAGAGCAAGTTAAGCTGGTTGGGAAACATCATCCCCAAATCAAGTGGCAGACAACAAGGGATCGACATTTGGGACTCTGTGTTGGCCTGGATCCAGCCCTGCTATCTAGATCTGGCTGAGTACAAATTTAATATCAATTGCAACTAGATTTTGAAAACATTCCTTAGCTTCTGCATAGCACTTTTCAGCCCTAGCTCTTAGACCAGCTTCTGATCATTTTAACCATTTGATACATGGGGGAAATGTTCCTGCAAGAAAAGCATTGCTCCCAAGTGGATCCGATGTAGGGTTGCCATATAGACACATTTTTCCAGGACAGTTATGAAAAATACATGTTGCAGGGCCTGCCCTGGCACCTTAGGTGCCAATGCAGGCCCTGCAACATGTATTTTTCATAACTGTCCTGGAAACATTTGTCTATATGGCAACCCTAATCCTAGGAGCCTATGTTGGCAGTCTGCACTGCCCTGTGGGAAACCTAGGATTGGTGTCTCTCTTCTGGCAGGGCTATGCTTAGCCAAAGGCATGGGAGATGAGGAGAGAAGGGGTCTGTAGCCTTGCTTTTCTCAGTCCAGTCTCCAGAGCCTGCTGTAACTTACACTCGGCTGCCAATGGCTCCAAGGGGATATAGCCCTGTGTAATATCCCAATTAGGACCAATCAAGGGCTATATAAGAAGCAGGAAGTTCTCAGAAGGGGGTGCTGAGAAGGAAAGAGCATGTCTTTCTTGACAAGCCAGAAGTACCCAGGAGGAGGGCTGGGACAACAAAAGTGTCCTCTTTTAAAGTAGAGGTATGGCCACCCTATTCCCCACAAAGGCTGGGGGTAAGAGGCCTCTGGGGACATATGATAGGAGGGGGGTGCTGATCTGAGCGGCCAGACTCCAGAGACCTTGCTCCGCTCTGAGCTAAGGGAAAAGTCCAAAATGGTGGCGTGTCAAGAGGGAAAGAAAGTGCAAAGGTGAATGGACGAGAGTTGTAGGGCAAGGGAATGAGGGGAATGCCAGGACTGCCCTTGGTGGGGGGATTTGGGAATGCCAGGATCTGCCTTTGAGAATGGGGGCAGAATGGTCTGCAATGGGTGGGAGGGTTGCAAATTATTTGTTTAATCTGTAATTTTTAGATTGCATTATAGTTTGAGGGGCCCCACGGTGGGATTAGTATTGGTTGTATCATTACTCTCTGTAAACCATGCGGAGTCTTTTGTGGAGAAGGTCGGTAGAGAAATGTAATAATTAAGACGAATGAGGGTGGCAAGGGTGAAATAGGGAGTAAGGTGTGTATGTAGCGCGGGCATCACAAATACTACATACAGGGAGGGGCAGGGGTACAGTCTTAAATGTTTGAGACTCGCTGGCTGCCCTGACACGGTGTCACCTGACAGAGCCGATTGGCTTAAGCTTCTGTGTTCCCTTCCCAGGAAGAGACTCTTTGTCTCACACGGCGCTTCCCTCCCTTTAATTTGAAAGCTGAGCCTCTTTGAAGTGAAATCCTGACAGACTTGAGTCCTTTCCCATTGGGGAACAAAGCTTTTCCTCAAAGGCGTGTGGTGCCTCAGGTCAGAGTTCTGGGTTCAAACCTCGGCAGAGTTCGGATTTGGCCCCATCGCTAGCGATTAACTTTCCCCCTCCTCGTTTGGTGGATTCCTCACAGGTTCTTACAGCTCATTAGCCTGCATCCCTTAGGCAGCTTTGGGCTGTTATGTTTTCTCTCAGGTATTTATACTCAGCCCCACCCAGCTTCACCCTTTACTAATAATGGCACATCCACCATCAATCAAGCTGTCTTGGAACTTAGGGACGTTGGAGAAATGCTGCACAACTGAAAGAGAGAGTCAGAGCTGGGAGAGAGGCCCAGGCAGAAAGAATCTTCACTTTCACAAAAACAGACCAGATCTGCTCTGAACGGCAAATACTAAGCACAACTAGGATAGACATGGGGTGTTGGAAGGGGAGGTGGGGACAATTCTCTCCCCTCCTCTTGTTAATGCCCGAGGCCCTTCACCCAACCCCTCCATGCTTTGTGCCAGGAGGACCCAGGCCTCCAATCCTCACCCTTAGGGTTCCTGGTGCAGTGGCCTAGCCACATCCCATCCCTCCCCAGGCCTCTCTGCATAGCCAGGCAATACAGGGCACACCCCTCCTGTCCATTGCTGGCCCTTGTCACACCTTCCACTTCCTGATTGACTGACTGCCTGCCAGCTTATAAGGCTGGCTGGCAGCAGCATTAAGCTGAATGGAGCTTCATTTTACTTCCAGTTCTTATCCCTTGTTCCTGTCTTCCCAGCCCTAATCCTATTCTTGATTTCCCTACTCTGGCTCCTTTTCCCCCAGTGTTGCTCTGCCCTTGCTCCTGTTCTGCCATTCCCGTCTTGGTTCTTGTCTTCGTACAGTTTTGCCTTGTCCTTCTTTTCCTTTCAGCCCATGCTCCCGCTGCCTTCCTTGTTTCCAGCCATGTATTCTGACCCCCTTCGCTGATCCTGACCTTGCCCTCGAGCCGCCACCACTGTCCCCACACATCCCAGAAGACCCTTGTCCCTTACACGTTGCTTCCTGGAGGGGATGGAATGCACTGTGAGGGAAGGGACAGACAGTGTGATGTGCAAGCAGAAAACACTGCATGAGCAGCCGGCTGCTTCCACTCCCTGTGCATTTTTAGACACACCAGTCCCCCCCCACCCCCCCGGACTTCAAATTCTGGGCTCAGCAAACTTGTGTATGGGGGAGAAGGGCTTTAGAATCTCACCCCACCCCAAAAGTTGCCTGAGCACCACTGTAAACAGTGGCACTGGCCAGACAACTCCCACATGCCTTGAGACCAGGAGTTGTAAAACCCTGATGATAGTGGTTTTATAAGTCCGGGAGGGGCCCAGCACCGCTATTTACAGTAGCACTCGGGCAATGTCCAGTGGTGGTGGTGAGTATCTAAATCCCACTCCCAAGAGTTTGCAGAACCCAGACTTTAAAATCCAGGGGTGAAAGTGCTACGTCTAAAAATGCCCCCTCTTGTGCCTTCATCTGCAACCCACACTACCCCATCCAGGAAGCAAACCGTGCACGACTCAGTGCAGAGGGGAGGGATGGAGAACATATACTCTTACAAGTTGAAGGACAAGGCTAAGGCTAGAGGCTTGTCCCCCAGTAGCAGGGGAAGTGTCACGTCCGCTCAAGCTACCCAGTAGAGGCTTAGGACCTGTCCTGCTCGGGCTCTGTTTCCTGGCTACAGGAAATCCCACCTCCTACAAAGCACCATGGTGTAACCGCACTCTGTCGTGGCTGTGGCCACATTGGAGAGACGTGGGGGAATGCCTTAGCCTCCCCTTTTTTCTGGTAGTTAACTTTGGTTTGTTCAGCTACTGAATAGTGCTAAATAAAATAGTGCTACCAAGATTAACAAAGTACTGACTAACGAATAACCCAAATGACCAGAACAGTGTGACTGAAATAACAATGCAACTAAATATGCAAATTTCACACACTAAAGTTAATTCAGATATTCGGTCCTGTTCCCAAGCATGCAAGTTATATTCATGAATATGAAATTGCATATTTGTTTCTGCCCTACAATAAATAAAATATAGAGAGAGGAGGAGAAGCCAAAAGAAAGATGACTGAAAACTAGGGCTGAAGCAGAACATTGCCATGGATCCACCCATTCTGATCCAGTCGGATGAAACTCAGACTGAGCTACAAGGTCTGCCTTTCGCCAGAGATCCATATTGGCTGTTCATGCGCAAAACTGCAGGGCACGCCAGGGCGTCACCATTTTGTGCATGCTCAGCACCGGCTGACACTATTTTGCTCCTGTGCAGTTGAGTTCAGAGTACAAGACAGCAGCCTTCAGAACTACATGGAACGTTCTGAAACTGCAGCAAATCTCTGTGAAGTCAGGCTCCTCTGATTCAGCTATACTGAAAGCTCATGTGGAAGGGAAAGTGCATATAGTACAGCAGCTCTGGATGGCGTGCGTGGTTTGGAGAGGACAGGCTGACTCTGTCGCAGCAAAGCAAAACACATCTCTTTCAATGGCTTCCATCAGACACTGGCATGTCCTCCATCTTCCTTTCAGAAAAAATTAACCTCTATCCCGGAGATCATCAGCAAGCTGCAAGGGTGACTGATCCTCATATCAGTTCTGGAAAGTTATCAACATACTGGATGGGGTGCCAGCTCTGAGGAATGAGACTGGATTCATTTTATATGAGGGGAAAAGAATGTGCAAAACCAAGCATCATTTTGCCTGGATGAGGTTGTGTGCTTAGCTCTATGCCGTGTGGAAACGGCTGTCCTCTTGTCAGGGGGTTCCGGATACAACAGGGACATCTGCTGTGTCTCACTTTGCATGTCACTTTGGTTCCCCTCCTCCCCACTGCCCTCACAGGCATGAGAAAATGTGCATTCTCTTGTCCTAGACATCTGCAATAAACATGTCCCGTACTGGAGACTTATAAACGGAGAGGCCAGCATTCTAACAGAGACTGAGTTAACCTTTGGACCTAATTAGCATAACTAATGACAGTGGGGGGAAATTCCTTACAAGATCCAAAACTGGGGGAGAAGGGAGGGAATACAACAGAGAGCAACCGATGGAATATTTATTGACTAAAGAGTAACTGAACAGAAGGCAAATAGGTTTCACGTACAAGTGTCTTGCTGACATTCTCAACATGGCCAGAAATAGAGAGAAGCTGGAGGAAATCCCATAACTGGCTGCTACTGGAACAGAGAAATAGGGCTTTTATTGCATTCATTTCCTGGGTTTTTTAGGCTATCGGTGATGCGTCCTCAGCCTGCTCACCCTACCACACACTTGGGGGGGGGGCGTCTGATGGCCACACAATGCACTGCATCACGTGGTACACCTGCCCGGAGTGGGTTAAGGCTGCCCAAGGTATGGTAGCCTGCCCAAGGCATCTCGTGTGGCTGCACCCTACGAGTGAATAAACGTGCAGCCGGTGCGCAGGCTACACACTTGGGGGGGAGGGTCCTGGTGGGGTTATGTTGGCACACAGATCAAACATGCGCTTGACAGGGCTGGCAGGCGAGCCCTCCCCCATCCCTGTCAGTAGGGGAACGGAAGAGATGCATGGATGGGCGGCCCAGCCCCAGGGCACCCCGAGCACCCCACCCCTTCTCTGGCTGACAGCTAGGGTGGCCAATCATGGCCATCCATGAGGCGTGGCGGCCCATGTAAGGCCACAAACAGATGCGCAGGCCAACTATAGCCCATGTTGGCCTGCCTGGGTGCCTTTGGCCCAGCCTGTGGGTCCAAAACCATCTGGGGGACCACATCCAGGCTAGCCGTCTATCCGGGCTGGGGCAGCAGTGGTCCACATCCAGGCCCATTAATGAATGTGATGGGGAGTTCCTGACCCAGGGGGGCCATAGCAGGCCCCTGCCATGTTTATTATCCCCCCCATGTGTGTGACTCTCAGGCTTTGATTCATGGGAAGGAGACAGTCGGTTTGAGTCAGCGAGCTCTTTTCCATGAGGATCCATGTCTATCACAAAGAAGAAACCCAGGGGCTGAGCCCCAGGAATTCTGCAATGTGTTGGGGGGGTGCTAGTTTGGGAGGAGGGGCTTTCACTGAAGTTTTGGCAGACTTTGTACTTTGACAAATTATCAGAGAAATTTGCTCTGGCTGTACAAGATTACAGCCTGAGCGAGGAGTACTGTGAGCTAAGCCATGGGACGCCAGCACTGTGAACTAGTCAACTGGGGTGGGCAGCACTGAGATGCCAGAATATATTCTGGAGCCACTGAGCCCCCTGCCAAAGGTGCTGAAGAGAAACTGCCCACAGCCCCTGCTGAACAGAAAAGTTCTGAGCTGAGATATCTGTGAGGAATTTTGTGATTTTCTTGATCTATGAGAAATGGACTGTTATGCCCAAATATCTCAAATTTAATGAAATGACATGCAGTGGAAACTCATTTACATCCAAAAATGCATCCTTTGAACAATTCAATTTGCATAATTTATTCTACTTGCAGAATGCATTTCCTGATTGCGGAATTGGAACTTATTATTCTTGTTTGCAGAATTCACTAGGGCCCTGACCACAGGGAAGCAAATAAAAAACCCTCTCCAATCCAGGGCTGCTCTCAGGTGCATTGGATAATATCCCACATCACAGGAGAGACACGTCTATCATGGCTCTCCTGTAGCCTTGGGAATGTTGTTCTAAGTGAGTCACAGGACATTTTAAGATGGATTGGCTGTGCACTGGACTCGATACACCTCACTATCAACCACAACCTGCTGCTCTGCACAGGAAAGGACAAGGCGGTACCACCTCATTCCCCCAGTAGGTTAACAGAAAGAGATGACATATTTCTTTAGTAATGTAGGTTAACCTCTATTATTGTGCAGTCATTTTTAAATTTTTTAATTCCCAACATGGCCCCCAGAAGCGAAAAAAAAGGGTTCCCCACCCTAATCTAGAGCTAGACTTTTAAATTCCTTCAGTGGAAGTGGGGAAGAGCCAAGGCGAACCTATGAAGGCTTGTGAAGGGGAAGCTTCATGAACGCCAACCCCCAGTCCAGACCCCACCCCCTGGACATACAGTCAGGTGAGTAAAAATGGGGGAGCCAGCCAGCTGACGGGCAGGAGCGTTTCCTTCCCCACCCTAATTTAGACCTAGAAGTGGTCAATGAGCTTTGTGCCATAGGAAATAAAAATCAAATGCACAAATGGCATTGGGGGATAACTAGCTAGGCAGTGGCACTGCTGAGAAGGAGAGGGGCTAGAGTGGATCACAAACGTAGTACAAGCCAAGACTCTCCTCTTCACCTTAGGACAAGAGATAATGAGCTTAACTTGAAGAGCAGAAGATTAAGGTTAAATATCGGCAATAATTTGGGAACCATGGCCATAGGTGGGAAATGGAACAAATTATCAAAGGAGGTGGTGGTGTCTCCATCAGTGAAAGGTTTGTTGTTGGTTTTTTTAAGTAAGGATGGTTTAATATAAGTAGTCCTGTTTAAGGCTTGGCAAATGGACCAGATGGCCTTTCAAGGTGCCTTCCAGATTTTGATGGTTATTCCATTTTTAACAGCTCAACAAACAAAGGCATAGAATAGTTAAATGACTTGCCCAGGGTTACAGTCAGGGTCTAAGTAGGAAATAGGATCCAAAAATCCTGATTCCCAATTCCTTTCTTTAATCCCAACACCAAATTTGGTTGAAAATTTTCACAGAAATTATTATATTTGTGGGGGGACAAGTAAAAGGCCCTTCGCCTCTCCCACCAAAATATGAAACTTTACATGAAACAATGTTGATTTTATTGATAGATTAGCTTCCTTTCTCATGAACATTTTTGCTGTTGTTTTTACCTTTTCTTTTTCACCTAAGGTATGTTAATTAACAGTTTCACCAAAATCATTATTGTCTTTTCATGACCCCGAACAGTATTTTCTTACTGAAAAAGCAGATTTAGGATAAACAAAAAGTCTTAAACACCTTTTTAAAAAGAGGAGAGGAAGAAGATGGTGGATGATGATATGAAACCTAGGCTATGCTCAGACACAATATTGTCAGCGATGGGTAAGCTACTTCAGAGTCTATGGCCCTTTTTACACAGACGCGCTAACACCCATTTTATGGGTGTTACATTGTATTATACATGTTGCAGGGCACCACTGCAGCCAATCGCCATGGGCCCTGTGCACACATGATGCCTCCACCCAGTTCCTCTGGGTGGATATGGGTGTGGGCTGGTGGGTGGGGGCGCCTGGGTGGAGATGGGTGGGGGTGTCTGTGTAAATTCCACTTTCGGTGGGTGTTGGTGAGTGTTTGCTCCCGGCCAACACCCATCTCCACCTACACCCACCCACGGAGCAACATGTATAATAAAATACATGTGCCCTGCAACATGTATAATAAAATGTAACACCCATTTTATGGGTGTTAGAATGTCTGTGTAAAAAGGGCCTATACTACATAGTAGCTTATTCCTAATCATCACCCTTCACTTACAGTGGTTGAAAACAAACAAGACAGTAGTCCAAAGTAGCCTGCAAGTCACCAGATGTTCACCCACTTCCGCCTTGGGATTTGTGCCTGGCTGCTCTGGGATGCGTTGGCCAGAGAAGGCTAGTGACACAGTGGGGGGCTACTGTTGCCGCACCTGGGCTAAGGTGTGGCCACCTCCCATCTGGCTGGTCTGTGCAGCCCCACCACAAGGCAAAGTCTGAAGGTTGGGCCCAGAAGAGAGCACTCACCCCACCTGTCAAACAGCTGATTAGGGGAGGGGGCTTCTTTGCTCTTCTAGCCTTCCCCCTGATCAGCTGATTGGCAGTCAGGGTGAGCGCACTCCTCCGTCTCACACACACACACACACACCCATCAGATGGTTTGGCAGCTGAGGTGAGCATGCTCCTCCAGGCCCCCGATCAGCTGTTTGGTGACCAGGGTGAGCACGCTCCTCTGCCACTCCCCTGTTTCGCTGTTTCATGGCAGCTCCTCCTGGGGGCCAGATCCTGCTGCGCAGCAGGGGTCTGGGAGTCCAGTCCCATATGCACAGCTCCTCGGCCAACCTGTGGCATGGAGGGACTTGTAATGGCAGCTCCCCCGCCCGGATTCCCCAGGGGGGATGCTGATTGTTTGAACTGCCCTCCCCACTGGCCCAAAGTGTGATAGCTGCAGTTGCCCTCCCTGAGGTAGCCAAGGGATCCTCACCCCTGGTTTTCACCCAGTGTTCAGATAAGATGCTGCTGGCTGGAGTGATAAAAACATTCACCTCCTACTCAGTGCGATGTCCCTGCAGCAGGGGCAAGGTGTAGCCTATCCTATGATTCCAACTCTAATTATGCCTGAGCAGTCTGAATCCTGGGAATGTTTGTGGGATGGTTGCTATCAGTTCAGAAGTAAGAGTCAGCAGATGATTATAGGATGGCTGAGGAGAGTGGATGGGTGGAATTTTTGCCCCCTAGCACTCGGACATGACAGCTACTACATAGAAGTCCAGGCTCACTAATCCATGGATTAGTGACAAGAAGCCAGTATGCAGAATTGCCCTTCGCTATCCTTTGTGTGTTGTGTGAACACTCCAATGTTACTGAATCTAGACAAGGGTCATGTCTGAGCAAGCTCACAATAGAACTTTTCTCATGCACATACACATACAAAAAATCTAATGAGATCTATTTTGAACTCTACCAGATGGAAGCAACTGAAATTTTGTAATTTTAAAAAACATTTTCTAACGAACTCATCACTAGACACACAAGCTCTCGCCACCCCTTCCTCGGGGTAAATTTCATTTCTTCTTCCCTTGAACAAAGCAGTGGGTGTTGCCAGTTCATGGAAGAGGATTTTACCAGAGGCACTCATCCGGGGCAACGTAACAACTTACAAGCCTTTTTTGCACCACAGCACTATTCCAGGAAGTTCTGTGTCTGGAAGGTGTTCCCAGTTATTATTTTTAATTATTTCTATTACAGCAGTGCCTAGAGGCCCCCATCAAGATCAAGCCCCCATTGTGCAAGGCACTGTGGTCCCAAAAAGAAAACTTAGAATCTGAAGCAGACAAGCCAAAGGAGGATTCTTTTCCCCATGGGGAACTGAGGCACTTTACCCAAGTTCATACTGGAAGCCCAGGAGAGAGCTGTATCCCTTCTGCTAGAAGGTTCTATAGGCAGTGACCCTGGCTGGATTCTGTGGCGTGTAGGATTGGCACGCGGTTTCTCTCCCCTCTCAAGGTGAATATTGGTGGCCAATGAACTAACCTCTTAAAAGAAGTGGATTTTCTTAAGATGTGCACCAATGGGCAAACCTCCCTATGTTCTAAGTAACATT
Source organism: Sphenodon punctatus (assembly GCA_003113815.1). NCBI lineage: Eukaryota > Metazoa > Chordata > Lepidosauria > Sphenodontia > Sphenodontidae > Sphenodon > Sphenodon punctatus. Next base: position 2,324,509 of record QEPC01014667.1, read on the forward strand.
AGGCCTGTGGCTAGTTTTTATTGGGCTCTTTTCCAATTCCTGGATCTGGGCCCATGGACCCGGACCCTTGCCTCGAGCACTGAAGGAGTGCACTCAGGGAGACGTGCAGAGCATCATTTGTGGGGAGGCTTACCAGGGCTCAGCCCTGGCTATTAATTCAAGTGGGGGCTGAGGACTGTGCATCCTGAAATGTGAAAGACCAGTTCAAGATGTTGATGATGATCTATAAAGCCCTACACGGTCTCGGCCCCTCATACCTTAGGGACCGCCTCGCCCTCCGCGCCCCAGAGCGGCTCCTGCGGTCTGCCGGGGGTGCCTTCCTGGAGGTCCCCCATGTTAAGCGGGGGGCCACAACAGAGAGGGCATTCTCGGTAGTAGGGCTTTGGAACTCCCTTCCGGAGGAAGCTCGCCTGGCCCCTAGCCTGTCAATATTCCGGCGAAATTGTAAGACCTGGCTGTTCGCCCAGGCCTTTGGGAGGGAGGGTGAGTAGCGTGGGGGGTTTTAGTTCCCCCACCTACCTGGGTTTTTATATTGTATCCTAGTCCTGTTTTAATGTTTTATAATATTTATGATAATTTTAATTGATTTTATTGTTTTTTAATGTTTTGGAAGCCGCCCCGAGCTGCATGGCAGGAGGGGCGGGGTAAAAATCTATAAAATAAAAATAAATAAATAAAATAAATAAAAGGATGATCGTGGACATTTTTGAGGTTGGAAACGAAAGCCAGAAAAGATCCTGTCTGGTTTACTTGGATTTCATTAATTCCTTTCCTGCCCCATGGCCTGTGCTGGCCATCATATAGATTGAATCACAAGAACCCCTGTTGTATATTAATCTGTAGAGAGGCAGGCAGGTCCAGTGGTTGGGATAGGTTTCTAGCTGGAGAATAAGGTTCATTTCCTTGCTCTGACAAGCTCTGGGTTGGGGGATGTGGCTTCTGGGGCAGGTTTGGGCCCTGGGAATTCATTTTTTAATGATTAAGCAGTGGACAAAGGAGCAGAGATGAGGGCATGTGTTCAAGGATAGGGGATAGGGCCAGGGGATAGTTCTGCGACCCACACACTCCCCTTTCCAGACCACAGTCGCAGTCTGATGTTCCACGTGCAACAAGGAATCCAGAAGCACCCCAAGGTTGCAAACCTGAGTGACCAGAGTAGTCAATGGGTCTACCATCAATCATACTTAAGCCCTGCCCCCTTACGCAGAAGTTCCTCCCCTTTGGTGGTTGATAGGTACCAGGAGTCCCTCCTTCCTAGGAGGTAGACCTTCCAGGGCATGTGTAATGTGACTGACCAGAAAAGGGTGTCATGTGATCCCCCTAAGAGCTCCTCCTACCGCCCTCGACCAATCGGCATAGGTTTCATCCTCACAAGCATGTCCAAAAAGAAGGGCTGACTCAATCTGGTGTCATTTCTGGGGTAGGATGATCTGTCAGAAAGGGGTTGTGTGACCCAGCTAAGAACTCCGCCCACACACTTGGCCAATCGGCTTGGGTTTCAGTATTTATTTTTATTTATTTATTTATATTTATAACCCACCCTAACCCTGAAGGCTCAGGGCAGCTCACAACCACATATAACATACAAGTATAAAATAAACAATTAAACCCCCACAAACCTAAAAACACCTCATCACCCTCCCCACAAATCTATCCCTGCCCATCAAATGGCTGGCCAATTAAAAAGGTCTTGCGCTGCCTCCGGAACACATTCAAACTAGGGCTCAGGTGAGTCTCCAAGGGAAGGGAGTTCCAAAGCTGTGGGGCAGCCGCTGAGAATCTTTCTCTGGGGGCCCGAGTCCTATGAAACTGGGCCACTGATGGAACCCGCAAGAGGGCACCCTTGGCAGATCTTAAGGGTCGCGAAGAAGCATGAGAGAGGCAGTCCTTCAGATATGTAGTGCCCAAGCTCTACATATGCTAGCACCTCCTTGAGAGATTAAACAGACCAATCAGGTATTATTTCTAGGGTAGAATGACTTCTCAGACAGGGATAATGTGACCACTCTCGGAACTCCGCCCACCACCCTCAACCAAGATTTTTGTGTTTCAGCCCTCCTAGCACCTAGAAAAGGTTTCACCTTGAAAGGGGTTCAGCTCCTAGAAAAGGGGTGAACCAACCAGGTGTCATTTCTGAGGCAGGAAGGGCCAGCTGGAAGGAGTCATGTGACCCCCCTCTAAGAACTCCTTCCACCACCCTCAACCAATCTGAAAGGTTCAGGCATGTAGACCTCACCCAAGGGCTCAGTTAGGTCCCCCTATTGCTTACCCATTAGGTGTTTGGTAGCACCACCCACATCAAGTAGGAAAGGGGCCATTTTGTGAGGAGCATACATTTCTGAATGCTGTGTGGATCAGAGGCAAACTGGAGGCTTTCACCATAACTCTGGCTTATCTTACACCATCAGCCTTGCTGAGGTGCCTACATGAAAAACGCAACAAAAGTAAAAGCTAAATGGCTTAGCTTGGTGATGCTACCCCAGTGAGACCTTTCGAGCTTAGTATACCCCCCACCAGTGCTGAGACATTTAAAGAGAAAACGTTGCATTAGTGAAAGTTCAGAGGATGAGCATGCTAAGATCAGCCCTCTGGCCCAAGTTGTTATTAGCACACCTATCCATGATGAAGAAACCCATACAAGCATGAACACCACTGAGGAGCAGATACTGTGGATGTCCCAGAGACCAAGACGGCTTTGTCCCCACTGTGGTCACAGGTGATGGAAGATGGGGTTTCACTGATCAAAACAACAAACCAGGTACAAGACTCACAGGGGACTAAGGGGTGATTTAATGGTTTTCTGATATATGACTGTATGCACACAGATGTGAGGTTTGACTGCCATCAAAGATGGTGGTTCAAACCCCAGCCTTTTCACACAAAGTACTTAAAAAAAAAAAAAAAGTTGTAACATTGTGCTGTTTAAAATTTTCCAGGAATTGGATGAGAACACTCCAGACCAAATAGAAGAGGCTGAAAACAAACAGAAAGGTGTGGCATGTTTTTTTCCTGAGAAGATAGATGATGGTTAAGGGCCTCATATTTCCCTGCAGATGTATCTCAGCCAGGAGATGATAAAGACTGACTGTGCCACCCCCAAAAAATAAAAGTGGGTCGCACGCACAGGGAGCACACGCTCGGGGGCCCAGGACCCCGTGGAGGGGGTGGCACGGGGCTGGATGAGGTGGGAGGATGTAGGGGACAGGGGAACCAAGGGGTGTGGATGAGGAGGGGGGGAACGGAGAGAGAGAGAGGGAGGGCAGGCTGGTCAGGGTACTCACTCAGGAGAAGGACAAGGAAGGGGTCCAAGGAGGGAGGGGTGTGGCAGGTAGGGAGGGCGGAAAGGCACTGAGACAACAAGACACACGCTCACCAAGGAGATAGATAACCAAGGAAACAGGAGGGGGAAGGGAACGGCACACTCACCTGACTCACTCACCTGACTCACTCACCCGTTCACACACCACTCACTCTCGACACAAGGGGGACCAGCAGGAGGGGACGGGGGGACTTTCAAGAAGCTCAGCGTAGCCAAGGCAATGACAAGACAAAAGCAAGGGGCCAGTTTCTCTCACGATTACCGGCGGGGAGTTGCTGCCCCGCCGGCTGCTTTTATCCCAATGCTGCACCTGCCTCCATGCTCTTAATGCCCCGCCCCCCTGAGCTGCACGGCGTTCCACTAGGCGCGTGCTGCATCAGGGCAATCTCTGGCTCTGATCCGGGCGGGTCCCATGCCTCCACCCCCATTGTAATGTGGGGGGCGTTCTGAGAGGCTCTCTCCAGTGGCGCCACCCCTCGCGGCGGGGCTGGAGTAGGGCCCAGGTTGCACCTGAGCGCTGTGACAGTACCCCCCCGTCCAAGACCCCGCCCTCCCCGACCCGGATGCGAAGGCCCGGCTTGGAGGGGTGACGCCGATGGAAGGACAGGATGAGACAGGGGGCGTGGACATTCCTCGCAGGCTCCCAAGAGCTTTCGGTCGCGCTGTACCCCTTCCAGTCCACGAGGTAAAACAGCTGGTTACCTCGGATGTGGGAGTCGAGGATAGCCCGGACCTCATATTCCGAACCCCCAGGGAGGAGAAGAGGAGGGGGGGCGTGGAGGGGAACATCAGAGGGTGTGCGGGCTTAAACAGTGAGACATGGAATGCGGGATGGATTCGGAGGTGGGTCGGGAGGGAGACTAGATACGTGACCTTGTTTAGTTTCTGTTTAATGGGAAAGGTACCCATATAGGTATCGTCGAGCTTTGTTGAGGGTCTGATGGAGGGGTAATTTTTCCTACGTACCCAAACGAAGTCTCCGACCTGCAGTGGGGGGCCCGGGCAGCGATGTCTGTCCGTGGCAGTCTTATATCGTATGCGAGCTTCCTTTAGACATTGTTGGCCGAGTCGTTGGGCAGCTTTCATCTGGTTGACCAAGGCCCCCGCAGTGGGTACATTATTTGTGGATACCTCAGGAAAACAAAGGTGGGGATGAAACCCATAAGAGACATAGCAAGGGTAGTTGTTACCAATAGAAGCGTTTGGCCTATTATTATATGTGAATTCTGCTAAGGGCAATTGCTTAACCCAGTTGTCTTGAAGGTAATTGCAGAAGCATCGTAAGTATTGTTCAATGTGTTAGCTGACTCATTCAACTTGGCCATTCGCCTAGGGGTGGTAAGCAGTAGTCGGCCTTAGTTTTACCCTGAGCATGGCAAAGAAGCTGCGCCAGAAGAGGGACACAAACTGAGGTCCCCGGTCCGACACAATCTCCTGGGGCACTCCATGGAGTCGAACGACTTCTCATATTACTAGCATGGCTGTTGCTGGGGCTGAAGGAAGACCTTTGCAAGGGATAAAATGTGTCAGTTTTTTTAAATAGTCAATTATGACGAGGATAGTGTATTTCTCTTCTGATGGGGGTAGGCTGACAATAAAATCCATGGCCACCCTTTGCCATGGCCCCCTGGGGCCCTTCACCAGTTGGAGTAATCCAGCGGGAGCCTGGCACGGGGTTTAGTCCGAGGTAGGACATCCTTGCACATAGCGTTTCACATCTTGGTGTATTCCAGGCCTGGAGGATGAGTGATAATGCTCGTTGCTGGCCAGGGTGTCCCACTAAGGGGGAATCATGGTATGCTCACAAAACATCGGGTCTGTATTGGGGGGGAATTACCACCCTTGTTTTGTAATAATGCAACCCCCCCTGGGTATGGTATGCAGGGAGGGCCTTTTCCCTTCTACTTACTCTTTGTAAGTCTTGTAGAGATGGGAAGGTGGCTGCAAACACCTTAGAGGGGAGCAAAGGTCCAGCGATTTTGGGAGCTAGTTCCTCAGGGGCTTGGCAGCGCAACAGTGCATCCGCGAGTGTATTTTGTGCCCCGGGGCGATACTGAATCGAAAAATGGAAGCGGGAGAAGAATAGGGCCCACCTAGCATGCCGAGCGCTATTAATCCAAGCAGTTTGAAGAAAGGTGAGGTTCTTATGATCCGTGAGAACGAGTACGGGGTGGGGGCCCCCTTCCAGGAAATGTCTCCAGGCCTCAAAGGCGACTTTGATCGCAAGGAGTTCTTTGTCCAGTATGGTGTAATTTCTCTCTGTGGCTGTGAGTTGTCTGGAATAGAAGGCACAGGGCAAGCGTAAGTTATCCTTACCATGATTCTGGGTTAATACTGCTCCTAGGACTGTACTGGAGGCATCTGCTTCCACAATGAATGGCTTCTCCACATCTAGGTGTTGGAGGATTGGAGAGGTCATGAAAGCCCGTTTTAGAAAGGTGAAGGCCTGGTGTTGGGGCTCCCCCCACGTGAATGGAGCTCCTTTCTTTAATAACCTGGTTAGCGGGATGGTACGGTCGGCATATTCCAGAATGTATTGCCGATAGTAGTTCAAGTCCAAGTTTATTCAAGGGAGGCTTTCGCCAATACCCGAAAATATCAACAATTATAAAGGTAGTTATAATAGCAATATAAAATGGTATAATAAAACATATACTAAAATATAATACTTAATATAATCAATTAAAATCAATTAAAACCCAAACCATGTCAGAATCAAATGCCTTCAGCTAAAACTCACCTCCCTTCCCACTGCGGTCATCCTTATTTGCAGAAAACAGCCCACAACCCATGTATCTCCTACCTCAACAGCCTCTCTAGGAACTGTATGGTCATACATCTGAGAGTGTACGCCTAAAACTATATAGTCAACAGCACACCACCATCATCCTTCCCTTAATGCAGATTAGGAGCTCTAATCTAACAGCACATAGCGCTTTCCTGCTAAAGTGCTGTAGCGAAAAACCTATTTCTCTTAACAGTTGTCCCAAAAATGCCATCCAAGGGTAGGAGCACACCCCATTGTGCAAAAGCTCCTCCAGGAGGCATAATTGGGGTAGTGCTGTAGTTGGTAAGTTGAGTAGCCTGATCCAATATCTAACATACGCCCTCTTGACTAAAGACCTAATAGAAGATCTAGCCACTCCCAGGAACTCCCAGAAGGCACCTGAGGAACCAGTTCTGGATCTTCTCTAGGGGTAACATAACTGCATAGGGAATCAGGTCCATTCCAAAAAGCAGAATTGGGGGCATTTTAGCATTGTATACTTTAAGTAAATGGGATAATTGTACCCCCCACGAGAGCCTAATGGCTCTAAGTAGTGCGCGGGCAGTTCTCATTGCGTTATTAGCCCTATTGGAAACATGCTGATTCCAAGTGCCCCTAGTGTTAAACGTGAGGCCCAAGTATTTAAAAGATTTAACTAATCCTATCTGCCCCGCGCTGGTATTCCAACTACTGGGTACATTCCTTTTACCAAAAACCATGATCTTGGTTTTAGAGACATTTAAAAGTAGGCCATTGACTTGGCAATGCTGATGGAACTTCCCCAGGACCCTTTTGATCCCAACCTGGGTCTGAGAGAAAAAAACTAAAAATCTACCAGAAGGTCCTCATCAATACCGATAGTAGTTTGTGCTACCGAGGAATCGTTGTAGGGCCTTCACAGAGGTTGGAGCCAGCCAGCGCTGGATGGCTTCCACCTTGCTTGGGTCCATCTGGATCCCCTCTGGGGTGACGATAAATCCTAGGAAGGGGACTGTTGTCTTGTGGAACTCACACTTTTCTCTTTTACAATACAACTTATTCTGTAATAGACACTGCAGCACCAATCTGATGTGCTGGAGGTGTTGTGATAAGGATGTGGAACATGTCAGAATATCGTCAAGGTAGACTACTACAAAAAGGTCAAGCATATCCCTTAATATATCATTTTTAAAATGTTGGAAGGTGGCGGGGGCATTAACTAACCCATAGGGCATAACTCGGTATTCAAAATGGCCGAACCTAGTTCTAAAGGCGGTCTTCCACTCGTCTCCCTTACAGATGCGTACCAAATTATAATGCGTACACACACACCCTGCACAGGGTCCTGGGCCCCCGAACGTGTGCTCCATGTGCGTGCAACCCACTTTGTACCCCTTGTCTCTGGCCTATTGCTTCTCTCCTCCCCTGTGATGACTCAGGTTGCCTCTTAGTTAAAGGGGAAAGCCCACACGAGAACCTGAGGGGATTATTAGTACTCCGCGAGGGCCCCGGAGAGTTAGCTTGGCCTCCCCTTCGCTACTTCCCCTTTTCCCTCCCCCTCCCCCATGCAAGAATTACCAGCCTCCACCCTTTCCCTCCTTTCCTTACCCCCGACCCCTTTCCCTCTTACCATAGAGCCATGGAGGGAGACCCCCAGGTCCAGGAACTGCTCAGGGCTGTGCAGGCCCTGACCACTGAGGTGCAGGATTTAAAGGAGGAGAACCAGGAGCTCTGCCGGCACCATCAGGCCCTGCTGGACTCCCTGGCTAATCCAATGGAAGAGGGGGGCAGCACCGTGATGATGGCTCCCCCTCCTCCTCCCCTCCTTTGGCCCTGGTGGGGGATAACCCCCCCTCCCGCTGGGCCCAGCTCCTCCTCGGGAACCTAAGGCTCCCATCCCTGATAGGTTTTATGGGGATTGACAGGCTTGCCAGGGGTTTCTGGCTCTATGTCACCTCACCTTTCAAACACAGCCCCGAACGTATGAAACCAACCAGGCCAAAATAGCCTTTATCATAGGGTTACTAGGAGGGGGTCACCTTGGATTGGGCAACCGCCCTATTAGTGGCAAATGACTCCGGGAGTGCCAAGAATTCCTAAAACAATTCCATTTCCTGTTCAACTACCCCCATCGTATACGTGATACTGAGCAAGCTATCCTACATCTCCGACAAGGAAAGGTGCCCCTTTTGGACTATATCACCCACTTTTGCAAGTTGGCCTTTGATCTAGGGTGGCGCAACGCGGTCCTACAAATGCTGTTTCAACAAGGCCTTGACGACATTAAGGATCTTGTGGCAGGGGCGGCTGTGACCCCAACCACCCTCCAAGAGATGGTCACCTTGGCCCTTCACGTTGATGAACGTCTCATGGAGAGACGAAGGGACAAGCAGCGGGACCAAGGTGGGGGTTATGGGGTGACCCCTTTTAAGCCTCCGTCTCCCCACACCCCGGCGCCCTCACTGCAGAACCCATGCAAATTGGGTTAATATGAGGGCCGTTGATCACTGCTGCGCGAGAACGCCGGAGACTACTCCGTTTATGCTTTTATTGCGGAGCAAGCTCTCATTTCTCCCGTGAATGCCCTTCAAAGCCCAGTGGACAGACGGCCCCGGGAATCGCCAGGAGCCGAGAGGAACTGGGGGCCTCTCGGCCAGCCGCCTTAACCCCAGACAGGAAGGAACCACCACCCCAGTCCTGACGGGCCAACTCTATATCCAAATGACACTACAGAGTTCCCCCGCCAGGTCCATTGTGGTACAAGCCCTAATTGACTTGGGGGCTGCCGGGAATTATATGGATCACCACTTTGCGCGGACCCATGCTCTCCCACTCCAAGGGCGAGAGGTGGTAGAAATGGTCCAAACTATTGATGGCTCCCCCCTAACCTCCGGGCCTGTCCAGGAGTGTGCGTGCCCACTCCAGTGTACCTGTGGAACACATCTAGAAACCCTGTGCTTTAACGTTATCTCTTCCCCCCTGCTCCCCCTTGTTCTTGGTTTTCCCTGGTTACGACAACACAACCCCACAATCAATTGGACTACGCACAAGGTTCATTTCCTTTCTGAATATTGTAAACAACAATGCACCCTATCTCCCCCGTTGTCTCCCCACACCTCTATGGTGCCCTTGGTCGCGCAGGAAGGCGACATCCCCTCTCAATATCAGGACCTCGCCAAGGTGTTCAGTAAAAAGGAAGCGGAGGACCTCCCTCCACACAGGTCATATGACTGCCCCATTGATTTAATACCCAGAGGGGAACCCCCCAATGGCCGGATTTACAACCTTTCCCCGGGGGAAACTAAAGTCCTCCGTGACTACATCAAGGACAACCTAGATCGTGGGTTCATATGCTACTCAACTTCCCCCTGCGGGGGCACCCCTATTTTTTGTCCCCAAGAAAGAGACCCTGCATAGATTACCGGGGCTTGAATAAGATCACCATAAAGAAGGTACCCCCCTCCCATTGATATCCGAGTTACTGGGGAAGCTGCAGGGGGCCAAGATATTCACATAATTGGATTTGAGTGGGGCTGCGTCGGGTCGGGGCAATCTGGGGCTCTGATCCGGGCAGGTCCTGCGCCTCCGCCCCCATTGTAATGCGGGGGGCATTCTGAGAGGCTCTCTCCAGCGCCGCCCCCCTTGCGGCGGGGCTGGAGTAGGGCCCAGGTTGCACCTGAGCCCAGGCATGCGCCGTGACATGTACAAGCCTGTGTTCATGGGATAGCTGAAAGCTATTTTGAAACATTGTCTCAGATAAAAAAATTATGAAGATTGCCCAGGCTGCGTTATTGATACCCCAGGACAACTGAGCCATGACTGTGTTAGCTGGACTTCTGAAGATGTGGGGCAGAAAACTAAAATAATTTGAAATAGCATTCGTTTGAAGACTCTGGGTGTTAACAAACATGATGGTAGCCTGCTTTCGCTCGCAAGCCATTGGCACGTTCGTTAGTGCCCCATCAAATATTCACCTGGGATTGCTCCCGGGTGTGTCAGCGGTGAACCTGGGCTGTAATCCCAGAGGCATCCAGGATTATAGCCTTGGCTACCTCCACTCGAATGGGCCACAGTGGCTATAATGTTTGTTATGGCCCACCGTGACCTGGCTGTATTGGGTCTGCCATGGCCGGACACCATGGGGGCCATCATTGACTGCCAGAGTTGCCCATCATGGTGTGGGAGCGGGGTGCTGGGCAAAGCACAGGGGTGGAGCTGGCTGACCGCACATTGTTGGTTGTGTCAGTTGGAACCGTGTTGCCGGCATGTTCCTGACCTGGTTTGGGTTGTGACGCCACCATGTCGGCACTCTACTGTCCTGTCTATTAACACCCTGCATTACACATTGTAACCATTCTTGATTATGCTATGCAATACTTACGTGTGACAGAGGAAACTTTAATCTAACATTAGTACTTTTTAGTAAAGTGAACAAGTCCAAATGTCATGACAAGGTTCTGGATAGAATTATCAGACCTTCTGATAAACATATATTGCAGTTCGTAGGGAGTATGCTTCAGAAAAGACATTATAAATTGTTCATTAAAACATTTTGTCCATTATGAATCAAAGAAACTCAAACTAGTTCATGGTCAGTAAAATAAAAGTTGTTTTGTAGTAAAAAATATTCTGTAAATAAAGCTAGGATATAAGGAACTGCCTAACTGAGTCAGACCAATGGTCCATCTTAGCCCAGTATTGTCACAACTTGACACGGCAGCAGGGTTTTAAATCCAGGTCTCCGGCCGAGGCCTCACCTAGGTGTACTACCTGAGACCCTCCAATATCCCCGGAAGAGGCCTCACCCAGGCATGCTTCTAGAAATCTTGAATCGGCGATGCTAAGGACTGAACTTGGCAGTTTACACATGCAAAGCATGCGCGCTACCACCTGAGCCACAGCCCACTGTCATTTGAAAACTTTCTGTATGTCTGTCTGCTTAATGTCCCCCCATGGCAGGATTTCAAAGTGTGTCTAGGACATACTAGCCTTTACCCTTAACCTGGAAAAGTTGTATAACATGAATTTCAAAAATTGGTTTTGTTGTTATTAAAAATGGGGAACGCTGGTTCTGAAAGCTATTTTAAAAACAGGCAGGCAGGCTAGGAAGAAGTTAAACCAGTTCAAAGTGAAAAGAAAGCCCCGAAGCCACCACCCCATTCCCCCTCCCCTGCACTTGACTAATAGTGTGGGCAGCAAAAAGTTGATAAGATTATACTGATACAAATAGAACAGACCTCGCCTATAACTTTGGGTAAAAACAAACAAGACATTGGCCCACTGTGGCTGGGGATTCAGGACTCACCCGCGCATATGTTCCTGTGCCACCAGATGTGGGCCTGGTGCTGGCCTGGGCTGCATCCTCAGGAAAACCGCCAAGGTGCAGCCCAGGACAAGGGCTACCCATGTGGGCCAACACATTCGTGCTACCCCACCATCCCCACCGTAGGACAGGAGCCACCATGGTGGGGACAGGGCGCTGGGAACGGGACAGGGACGGGGCTGCCCACCCGCATGTTTCTTGTGGTTCCCCCACAACTCAGTCACATGCAGGCGGCGGGACAACTCTCCTAGCAGCAGGCACATTTGTACTCTGCCGCTGACCGATCTAGAGAGTGGCCCGGCCGGGGAGCCACTCGGCTGCCTAAACATTTGTTTTTTTACACATTGTCAGGTCTGGGTGGGGAAAAATAGGCAATGGCAATCTGAATTAAGTGAGGGGAGGGGCTTTTTAAAGGTCTCAGTGGAGCCAGGTTTCTTTCAAGGGATAAGGGAAACGTGAAATCTAACATTAGTGCTATTTTAGTAAACTGGACAAGTCCAAATGTCCTGACAAGATTCTGGATAGAATTATCAGGCCTTCTGATAAACATATTTTACTGTTTGTAGAGTGTATGCTTCAGAAAAGACATAAATCATTCCTTGAAAAAGATGTTTGTTATGAATCAAAGAAATCTAAACTAGTTCATGGCTAGTAAAGCAAAAATTGTTTTGTAGTAAAAAAATTTTTTTAAAAAATAGATTCTGTAAATAAAGCTCATTTGAAAACTTTTTGTGAGTCTGTCTGCACAATGTCCCCCATGCCAGGATTTCAGAGAGGTCTCTAGAACACACTGGCCTTTACCTTTAACCTGGAAAAGTTGTATAACATGAATTTCAAAAGTTGGTTTTGTTGTTATTAAAAATTGGGAACTCTGGTTCTAAAAGCTATTTTAAAATAGGCAGGCAGGCTGGGGAGAGGCTAAATCAGTTCCAAGTGAAAAGAGACTCCATGATTCCCCAGTGACAATAGCATGGGGTCAGGAAAAAAATCTCGTAAGATAGAGCAGACCTCACCTGTAACTTTGGGTGTTAATATAGGTGCAGCCGGCATGCCGACTACATGTCCCGGGAAGGGGGGGGCCACAGCCGAGTCAGGTTGGGGAACTGAACAAATGTTCCTGCAGATCGACCTGGCGGTGAGGGGGGAGGGCAGAAGCAATGTGAGGCCGGATGGCCCCACCCCTATCCTGTAGCTGAGATGGTAGTGCAATAAGTAGCAGCCATGGCAGCCAGCCATGGTGGCTCCAATGCTGGGAGCAGGATGGTGGCGCAAACAAACACAGTCACACGATACGGCCTGCTATAGCCCGCCTGAGCAGCACTTGGCCCCTGACTGTGGGCCCAGTTCCTTCCAGACCTATGATTCCTGGGCAGCTGCCTAGCCGGTCAGGGACTGTAATAGACCCACATCTGGCTAACAGATCTGTGGCTAAGGGTATTTTCAGATGTGACGGGGCCCATTCGCCCCGTCCCAGAATCATCCAAATGATTCCCCGCTGGGATCACTCCGGCACGGCCAACAGACGTGCCGGGGGATCCTGGCGGGGAATTGGGGAGGGGCTGCGCGGCACCGCAGCCAATGCAGCCACAGCGCCCGCCCGAATTGACCACAGCCCGGAATCCTGGCGGGGATTCCGGGCCATGGCTGCCGTCCAGACGAGACGGCCCGGTTCATCACGGCAGGGGATCACATTCGCCATGTGACTGGCTGAACCCGCGGGGCCGACGCCGATCACGTGGTGAATGTGATTCCCCGCCGCGATTGACTGTGATCAACATCTGGGGGGGAACTTCCGTTCCCCCCCCATCAGACGTTACGGTATCACTTTCACCAAGTGCAGATTCACTGTGGTTGACTGTGCTCTCGTAACGTCTGAAAATACCCTATGGCTCTCAACCAGGCAAGTCATAGCGAGCAGAGTCATATATCAGGTCTCTCTGTGTGTGTGGAAATAGGCATTAACCCAATGAAGTGAATGGAATAGGGTTGCCCCCAATATTCCAGAAATTTAAATTTTGGTAGAACAAAAGGCTAAAAGGGTATAAAAAGCTGGCCATTTTGCAGACCAAGCCATCGCCTCAGTCTGAATAGGGAAACTCTATCCAGCTCGCCAATGCACTGTGGAGGTATGTATGTTTTCTAATGTATCTCATTTTGTCTTTATACATATATATTTATAGGTACTGCATTTACTAATAGGTGAAACCACAGGAGTCAGGCGGGTTCGATCCCCTGCCTCCAGGGCAGGCAATCACAGCAGCCACACTTTGGGGGCAGCACAGAGAACAGGGAAGACAGTCCACTGCTCTGTGGCCATCACTAGACCCTCCATGCTCCAGGTGCACAGAGAAAAAAAATGTTTCTTTTTGTTATTAAAATTGCATTCATTTTCATTGTTATGTTTTCATTATTTATTTTTGTTTTCATTTTTTCATTATTTTTCAGTAATGTCCAGTGATTTCCAGTATTATTGGTATTTTTCGGTAATTTCCGATATATCAGCAATATTGAAAATTACTAGAAAGTATCGGAAAATAACAAAAATTAAGATTTTTAAAAATTTTCATTATTATTTTCATTTTTGTTATTACAATAACACTAGGCAGCTGTTGGGAGGCAGAGGGGCACACACGCCTCCCAACACCTAACCGTTGATCATGGGGGAGGGGAGTCTGGGAGGCACATGCACACCCCTCCCACTCACCCACCAGCTGATCAGGTAGGAGGGGCCCAGAGGAGCATGCTCACTCCTCCCAGGCTCCCCTTCCCCCTGATCCACCTGCCTGACAGCTGGTTGCTGGGGCGGGGGACCTGGGAAAAGGTCATGCGCTCTTCCCAGTCCTCCCTTCTTCCGATCTTAGTGGAGGTTTACAAAACATTGTAACTGATAACGAATAAAGATGGAAGCGTCCATAGAGTGATTAACCTACAACCAACTGATTGTTAAGAAGTGGGGTGGGACCCCGGGGCAATTACCGGATACCGGATTTACCGGTTTCCGGTTCTCAAAAGTTCCCCGGAAGGCCTAGAGCGTCTCTGACGCCGGCAGCCACAGCCGGCGCTGAGGCCCCCGGACCGCCCGCCGCCGCTGCACCCGGAGCTCCGCAAAGAAAGGTACAGCAGCACTGTCACTTGTAGGAGGGGTGATCCCTGGGGGGTTGGGGGGGTGTTAAACACCCCCCCCCCAGGGATCGGGTCTATACTTACCGGCGGCTACGGGGACGCCGCGGCCGCTGGTGCTGGGGGGGGCGGCTCTTTTTTTTAAACAAAAATCCAGGCTGGGCAGGGTGGGTGGGGGGTGTCCCCCCTTCCACCCGCGCAGCCTGGACTCGGGGAGGGTTTTTTAAAAACTTTTTTGGTGGGACTTACATTGCAGCCATTCATTTAAATGGCTGCAATGTAAAAAAAAATCCGGTACCCAGAATCCGGTAACGGGACCGGATTTACCGGGTTGAATCTGATAATGCCGGTACGCCCAGTACCGGCATTATCGGATACCGGATTTACCGGTATTCCCACCCCTATATTTGACTTTAACTATTCAGGTACTAACCTGTGTTTTGCAGGCAATCTTTTGCAATTATGAGTGGTTCTGCCATCACAATTCAATCCACACTGGGAAGCTGCTTGCAACCCGCTCAGGATTGGGTCCAGTCACGGAACAAACCACACAGCCAGGCCAGGGAGCTGCACGAATGTGTGGCCAGCCCTGCCCCGAAGCTGCACCCAACGCCCCGCCCTCCCACCATGATAGGCAGCCATGGCAGTCTATAATGGCCACCATGGTGACCAGCCATGGCAGCCCTGACCTGGACCAGGCCACAACAGGCTATAGTAAATATTATCATCATCAATTTTAATTTATATCCCGCACTCTCCCATTATGGCTCGAGACAGCTTACAACACAAAATACTACAATAGGTAGTATACGTAAGCTCCAAATAATTCAAACATCAGCAGCAGCTGAAGCAGAATAGCTTGTATAGCCCACTCTGGTCTGATTAGGCAAGAGGTCTCCAGGATCACAGCCTGGGCTAGCTGCTATCCTGCCCAGGAAAAATCTAGGGTAAACATCTGGTGGCCAGTCAACAAACATGAGGGTGTTCTGCAGGCCCAAGTGAGTCACAGTGGGTCTAAGCAGGCTGCCATCACATTTTAACGCCCCAGATGTCTGCATCAGGAATTGGGTTTTCAGACCAGAAAAAAATAACGTTTGAAATTCTTTTAAAAGTCAACATCCAAGTTGTGCATTGCACAATGGCATCCTGGGATTTTTTTAAAAAAAACAGGCAGGTCCCATGTACCTCTGCACCTACATGCTAATCAGTATTATGGGATTCTGGACTAAAAGAGTTGTTTGGGGCACGAAACTACTGTGACTTTTGTCATGAACTGTATAGTCACAACTACAAATGCAGTTAGAAGTTACCTGTGTAGGCAGAAATGGTGTGCAACAGAGATGTCCAAGCTGTAAACTGTACTGTAGGTCTGCAGCTTTGTTTAGACAAACCTCAAACCTTGGCAACACAAAACTGGGTTGAATGGTGGAATAAAATTCTGCATACCGAATGCGAGTCTTGCCACAGACAAGCAAGACAAATGTGGGGTGAAGAAATGGCAGCAGTGGAAAGAGGCTGCAGGGGGTGGAAACACCACGTGTGTTCTGTGCCTTGCCTTACAAAGCCTGAAACATCAGAAAAATACATTTTTCATGACTTTTTAATGACACAGGAGCCCAGGAGCCCAATTATATCTACACCATGAGTCTAAAGCAGGGGAAACTTGGGGAGTTTAAGGGGAATAATTGTCTTTCTGAATTGACCACTGAACCAGAACTCACTGACCTGGCAGTCTCTGCTTGGAAGTGGCCAGCGTGCTAAAACCTTAAAGGAGGCACAGCAGGGGGGAGTGCGCTAGCAGAGGGATGGGGGGGGGAGTGCGCTAGCAGAGGGATGGGGGGGAAGTACTGAGCCGAGAGCAAGGGTTCCCCTCTCTGCATCCCTCACAGGTCAGCTCATCTGCGCTTCTGCCATTACGAGATCAGCTCTGGACATTTCCCAGCATTTCTATCACTTTCAGGCACTTTCTGGGATTTTTGGGGGGCGTTTTCGGGACTGTCCAGGATTTTGGGGGGATTTTCAGGACTGTCCTACTGCATTCTTTTTTGTATCAATTTCAGGCACTTTTGGGTCATTTAGCTGGTATGTAAAGCATACCTGTCAAGCAGTGCTGAAATGATTCGGTTTTTAATGAGTATCTCAGTATTCAACTTGGTTTTACAGAGTACCGAGTAACCGAGGAATTGGCCTGGTATTTGGTCCAGTACTCGAACCAACATATGGGGCTTTTCCTGCCCCTATATAAGGTGATTCAGTACTTATTAATTTACAGAGTATTTTACCAAGTACCGAGCATTTGTCAGAGTTTCCAAGGACCAGCCAAACACTCGGAAACTCGGAAATATTTGTGAATAAAACTTTTACTGTTCGTTTCAGCCCTACTCTAAAGTATCCTGGATTTTCCAGGACATCCCTGCTTTAAAATCCCTGATTTGTCTCATTGATGGCTCACAAACTGCTATCTTTCCCACCTCCCTTCCTAGAGCCTCTGCAGCAGTTTTCCATGACTGCCCCAGCGCAGCCAGAACAAAAGAGGTGTTAACTCGGGGATGTCCTGGAAAATCCAAAACACTTAAGAGGTATGATATAAAGCATAAGCTGCTAAGCATAGTTGGTAGCAGCTCATTTCATGTGTTCTACTAGCAAAAAATAGTGGAAAATAGCAAAAAAACGCCAGTAAGTTTCCTCATCATGTGAATGAAGATGAATGACCTATTTCCAACAGAAACAACATTCGCTGCGATTGCTCATTTCAGGTATAGTGGGGAGGCATGGGGATGGGAGTTTGCAAGAGGTTCACCCTGATAGCCCAGTGAGGGGCTCACCATGCAGAACCCATTGAGGGACACAACATGCAGAGAAGAGTTTGTTGACATGTATAAATTCTGAAGTGGTGTTGGAACTCTATACTAATGGCTGAGTCTGGAGAACAATAAACCAGTGCTGGGGGCAAAAGCATGGCCTGGACAATTGGGTTGGGGCTGCTTCATTAAAAGACTTATCCTAATAGGCCGCCCCGCGACACTGTTGCCAAAAGCTGTACTGGTGAACTTGTGTAATGACAGGTGACCCCACACAGATGTAAACATCCGCAGGATTGGGACCCCAAGCACCAGACACTGAGGAAGAAAGAGGCATTGACCAGACTGGGGACCTGGGAGATGATGATGCCTAGGGGACAGGCCAAGGATCCTAGTGCTTAGTTTAGGACCAGCCCAACAGACTTGCTTTCAGGCAGAGGCCAGAGCACCATGGGAACAGCAGACACCAAGTAATCTCTCAAAGCAGCAGTGGCAGAAGAAGGGTCGTCCCTCTAAGGCCAAGACAACAGCTATGAACAGCTAAATCAGGGTGAAGTGGCAGCACAGTGGGTGCTTTTAGATGGACAGCAGCCCCACCTCTGCTCCGCCTCACCCCCAGGTGTCCCATCCACCAGATGTGCAGGTGAGACTGTCCCTGCTCCACTCCTGCCCCACTTGCGTTGCTCTAGAATATCCAGGAGTACCAACAGCGGCGTGATCCGCCCAGACTGCTTGGCCGATGGCAGCTACAGCTCTGCTCTCAGCCAGGGGTTGCCCCGGGCAACACCATAGAGTTGTGGCCGGCAACCTAGAGCATTGTGTGATCTGCCCACAACTCTGTGGTGTGAGGGAGGGGCCACCATGTGGGCAGATAATGGGGCTGTGGAAGCTGCTGGGTCTGTTTAAGCCCAACCCAGGCGGGGCTGCAAGCAGGCAGACATGAGGGTGCACCCCCAGAGCAGGTCTGGGAGTGCCCAGCCCGACATCCATCTGAAAACACCCATTGAGTCTGAGGTGCCAGTTCTACAGGTACTTTGGGCTTGGCCACCTCCCATTACATGATCCAGAACAGCTCCTGCTATTTCAGCACCAGGGCCAGCCTTACCACAGGGCAACCTGCAGCAGTTGCCCTGGCCCCTACTCTTTCTGAGGGCCCACAGTGGCCTGTATTTTCACTAGGACAGGTTGTGGGGGCACCACTCATTCTCAGTGGGGCCCCAAACATGACCACCTTCAGGGCACCACAAAGGGTGAGGGGCCACCAGAGCCCTGAATTTTATCTTTGCCTTGGGCCCCGCAAATCCTAAGGCTGGCCCTGTTCAGCACACACAGTGATGATAAGACTACTGTTCCATCTGGTTACTGTATGATTATGGCCCCACCCTGAGCCTGCTTTTTGTGGGATGGGCAAGATATCAGTTTAAATAAATAAATAAATATTACTATTACTTATTTATTTTTATGGTGTCAGCAATGGGCCTGGAGTGAGCAGTCATGGCTAAAGACGGGTCCCTGCCCCAAGGGGCTTACAATCTAGAATGCACAAGAGAAGGGGTAGCAAGGGCAGGGACAAATAGGTGCCGTGTAACCCCCTTTTGAGGCCCTGATTCCCAGTGACTCTTCCTTTCCTTGCACTTCGATGCCTCCACCCTACAGGGGTTGTTGCCCACTTACAGGGTACTTTATGGACCCCCATCCAGAGATTACACTACCCAGGAGACAGGGACTTTAGATACTAATTACATCGCATGAGCAAGGGTAAACAAATATGGGGTGATACTCCAGCTATTTTACTTTCAAGATTAACAGACAACAAACACCATAATAACAAACAGTGAAACCTTTCCTCTCAGTTTTCCTTTCCCAGGAAATTTCCTCCCAAATCCTTCTATGGAGAGCTGACTCACGTTGACCAGTAGGTTTCTTTGTCTTTGGGGTCTGGGAGCTCCACCAGGCCTTCCACAAGATGTTTTTAGGCCCTCTGTCCAGATGAGGCCCTGCTCCAGGGCTTACGCCTACAGTCCAACGGGAGCTACTTGGAGTCCTATGTATTTCTGGATCCTTATGCTGCTTTCCTGGGCTACTTTGAATCTAGGGTGACTAGATATACACATTTTAGATTATACATATGAGAAATACAGGTTGCAGGGCTATATTGCCACCGATGCTGCAACCTGTATTTCTCATATGTGTCCTCTAAAATTTGCATATCGATGGCTACCCTATTTGAATCTGTCTCTGATGTTCTCCTGATGCCTACTCAGCTTCTTATCTGGCAGCAATCTTCTTTGCTGACGCACCGAAGGAGACAGGACGCTTTGCTGGGTTTTAAACGGCCGCACTCTTTATTTAACAATTAACCTACAAATTCAGGTGGGGGTAAATCGCCTAATGCGATGCGGGTCCAGTACTTTAACATTACCAAAAACAGTACCCAAAAACCTGAAACAGGGGTGGCTTCGATGTACCCTCGAATGCCCCCCCAATGACGATCACACGTCTCCCCTCCAAGCGGCGCCACAGGCCGTGAGGGGATACCTTACTTGTGAGTAAGGAGAATGATGCCTGCCGACGGGGGGCCATACTTGCCCCTACCGCCGTCGCACGACACCCCTCCCAGGGAGGCTGCCCAGCCGCTTGCCTTCCCCTGCTTTCCGGCAGGTGGGCCTCCCCATCTCTTACAGAGATGACTCCTAATTATGCCCCCTCTACCTACTCTAACTCACAGTACTGGACCCCTGCAAGAGTGCGACAATAATAACGAGCACAACAACACCCCTAAAAACTAAGGGGTAAGATTAGCCAAATTTCCGGCACTGCGAGGAAGGCGAAAAACGGAAAACCCTATTCAGGCCTGATTGGGTTAAACGTAAAAATTCCTTCCTGGCCCCTGAATCGGCGGCCGGCGATTCCCACAGTGCACAGGGAGGGCGGGGTGGGTGCCGTTCTTCGCCGCTCCTGGGGCTGTAATGGAGCCCGAGCGGTGTCTCGCTGCTCGTGATCCCCGCCCAGGGCGGGGTCACGTGCTTCCCTGCAACCAATGGGAGGCTCAGCCTGGGCCTGATGCAACCAGGCTGCCTCCCCTCTCCCCGTGCGCCGTTGTTTTTCCCCGCCGCGGAGAGCCGCATCAGCCTCCGACGGCGGGAAAAACTTTAACCCTTTCCGTCCTGCCCCCTTTTTAGGCGGGCGCGGCAAAGGGCCTCTCGCCCCCAACCCCCGTGGGGGAGGGGGCGGACGCAATTCTCTCCTCAGCTCTTTACCTTCTGGAAAAACTGCCCCACAGCTCCCCCTGCTAGGCCAGAATTCCCTGTGTAGCAAGGCCAGACAGTTCTCCTGTCTCAACTCTCCCCCTTGGGAGTCAGGCTACATAGGGTAGGATGAGGCTGAGAGACTGCAGGTGCTTAGCTAAGTTACAAGGGAGGAGGGGGATCCTGAAGGACGAAGTGTATAAGGAGAAGCAGAAACACAAGCAATCTATGGTGGGTGAGGGGCTAGGGAAAGCCTGGTAGAAGAGGTAGGTTTTCAAGTGGGGTTTGAATTTTGGGAGGGTGGGAACAAAACGAATGTGCTCAAGGAGCAAGTTCGAGGCATGGGGGGCAATGAGAGAGTGAAGGCAGTTGAAGGAGATGGTTTACCATCTGTCAGTATTGTGAGCCATGGAGCTGCTTGCCACCTTTCTGCCCACCAGCACACCACCTGGTATGGCACAGCGCTCTCTCTAGGGCTCCAGTGGAGAACCCAACTCAACTGAGTGTAACCAGTTTCTGGGGGAAAGCACAACTAACTGGCTTAGAATTTCCTCCATGAATAGCTGTCTATGTCAAATGTTAAGGCCCAGATTCATAGAGAAACCTGGTCCCTGCCTCCTCAGGCTATGCAGCGAGTGCCGCCTTGTGATGTTGTTCTCTAGCTGGTGCCACTCGCACTGATGGGCTTGATTTTGTGCTGAGTAGGTAATGATGGGGTGTTGGAGCTTTTGTTTCTTAGTTTTATAGCTCACCCTCTGTTCAGATCTCTCATTGCATCAGCACATTACTAGCACTGTAAACTATATCTGATCAGCTACCAGAAAGCAACATGCATTTGAACCTAGACTGATAGCTCCCTTGGCATCTCCCCAAGAGCCCAGGGCTGCACCTAGTAGGTATGGCACACAACACGTTCTGTGCAGACTTGTCCCATGGAGATATCTCGGTGCACACTGAGAATTGTTATCAATGTATCCCCACACCTACCTAGAATGAGGCAACCCGAGGCCATGCTGGAGGAGTCTATGGTCACCAGTTAGATCATGTGCCACACCCTGACCACCACTTCCAGATTCTGTACCCCTCGTCCCTGGGTGGTTGCACGTACCACTAGCCGCTCATTGTCAGAGTTACACACACATTGGGCATTGGTGGCCAAAGGGTGTTGGTGGTCTGTGTGACCGTAACCATGAAGTTTCACTGCCGGGAAGAGATGCAGGGTTTTGTTGCTGCCCTCATGTAAAGGGCTCTCCTAGAGCTTCGGCCCCGTCCCCAAGAGACTGTTATTTGTGTTTTATTGTATTTTATGGGCTATGCTGTAGAAAAGGGGAATGGGGGGAAGCTTGAAAGATGAAGGAATTAGGGGTGTGGCATGCATGGGAAGAGTAGGGTGAGGCTCCCCCAGATGAGAGACAGTGGTGTAAGTTGGAGTAGGGCAGGAAGTTTTGGGGGGTTGCAACACCCCTTCATGAGAATGGCAAGCTAGGTTTGCAGGGGAGGGATTCCTGCAAGTGAGAGACTATGGAGTGGAAATTGGTGGGATGGGATGGTTGGGTGTGGGAAAGGGTAGGATTTATTTTATATGTAGTTTAATCAAGATTGTTTTTTTAAAAAAAATTGTAAGCAGCCCTGAGCTACTTGACAGGTAGGGTGAGGTATTATTATTATTATTATTATTAAACATTTATAAAGCGCCAGTTGCAAAACCTGGCGCTGTACAGAACATACAATCAGACGCGGTCCCTGCCTGTGGCTTACAATCTAAAAGACAAGGAGGGGGAGACAAGGAGAGGGGACAGTGGGAGAGACATGGGAGAAGACAAACAAACATTCAGGCGGATGCGAAGTCTCAGGTGCGTGTACTTGGCTTGGTTACAAGGTGGTTGGTAGCAGCAGTCAGCAGAGGAGGGCTGACAGTAAGAGCAAGGGGAAAGACTAGAGGGCATTGGGAAAGGCAGCATGGAAAAGGTGGGTCTTGAGGAGGGATTTGAAGGAGCGGAGGGAGGAGGCAAGGCGGATGTCGGCAGGGAGGGAGTTCCAGGCATGCGGGGCAGCGAGGGAGAAGGGACGAAGGCGGTTGGGCGAGCAGGAGAAACGAGGGAGAGCGAGGGAGGGGACAGAGGAAGAGCGGAGAGCGCGCGCAGGAGTGCGTAGGGCGATTAGGTCCGAGAGGTAAGGGGGAGCTTGGTCATGGAGCGATTTGAACGTGAAAACCAGGAGTTTGAACAGGATACGTTCAGGAAGGGGGAGCCAGTGAAGGGAGAGGAGGAGAGGCGTTACATGGTCGAAGCGACGGGCAGAGTGAATGATCTTGGCGGCAGAGTTTTGGATCGCAACAAGGGGGGACAGGTGGGAGCGAGGGAGGCCAGCAAGGAGGAGGTTGCAGTAGTCGAGGCGAGAGATAACCATGGCATGAACAAGGATTTTGGCCGAGGAGATAGATAGAAAGGGGCGTATGCGGGCAATGTTGAGGAGAGCGAATCGGCAGGATTTGGCCACAGAGTCAATGTAAGGTTTAAAGGAGAGGTGCGTGTCAAAAATGAAGCCCAAGCTGCGGGCACGGAGAACAGGACGGATGGTGACCCCATCAATGCAGACGGTCAGGTCAGAGGGAGAGGAGGGGGATGGAGGAAAAATGAGGAGTTCAGTCTTGGCCATGTTCAGTTTGAGTTGGCGTCGGGACATCCAGGCGGAGATATCAGAGAGGCAGTCGACGAGGCGTGAGCGGATAGAGGAGGAGAGAGAGGGGGTAGAGAGATAGAGTTGGGTGTCATCAGCATAGAGATGGTATTGGAATCCGTGGGAGGCAATAATTTCGCCAAGGGACAGGGTGTAGATAGAGAAGAGGAGAGGGCCAAGGACAGAACCTTGGGGAACCCCAACCGAGAGGGGAAGGGAGGGGGAGGTCGACTCGGGGAGGGAGACATTAAAGGAGCGGTCAGAGAGGTAGGAGGAGAACCAGTCAAAGACAGAGCCACGGAAGCCCAAAGAGTAAAGCGAGTCCAAGAGGAGCGAGTGGTCGACAGTGTCAAAGGCAGCAGAGAGGTCAAGGAGGACAAGAACGGAGTAGTGGCGCTTCGATTTAGCGACAAGTAGATCATTGGTGATCTTGGCCAGGGCAGTTTCAGTAGAGTGGAGGGGGCGGAAGCCGGACTGGAGAGGGTCCAGGGAGGAGTTGGCAGAGAGGAGGTTCAGGCAGCGGGAGTAGACGACACGTTCCAGGAGCTTCGAAGCAAAGGGAAGGAGGGAGACTGGCCGGTAACTAGAGGGATCGAAAGGGTCCAGGGTAGGCTTTTTGAGGATGGGGGAGACAGTGGCATGTTTGAAGGCAGAGGGGAAGGAGCCTGTGGAAAGGGAGAGATTGATGACATGTAGAAGGGGGGGAGCGACAGTGGGAGCAATAGAGGTCAGGAGGCGGGAGGGGATCGGGTCAAGGAGGTGAGGTATAAATATAAAATGTATGTATGCATGCATCTCAGGCAGCCAAGGAGAAGATACTGGCAATCAACAGCACATGTGGTGATGGGAATTGGCATCTGAAGTGATTGGCATGGCAATGAACAGACAAGTTGGGATGATCCTGTCCACCCACCCCAAGGATTGACCTTGCCTCGCTCTTAAGCTCTAATTAACCTGCTAGCAGGGCCGACCCCAGGGTTTGCGGGGCCATGTGCGAAGTCTTGGTGCAGAGCCTAACTTGCATAATTTGTCCTCATACCTGAGCTGCTGCCGCCGCCCCGCCACCCCAACTTGGAGCCCAGACTGGTGCAGGGCCATGTGCGACCGCACATGTTGCACATGCCTAGGGCCGGCCCTGCCTGCTAGTCCACCCAGTGGAGATCTAGAGTGGAGTCCCTGGTTGCGTGGCCACCAGGAAACTCTCCACAGCCACAGAGTTCAACCTCTGCAAACGTATTGCATTCCCGGGGCCTGATTCGCCTCCATGGCCTGCTTCCCCATTGGCTGCCTGGGGCTATAGAAAGAACATGTAGGGAACAGGAAGTGTTCATTCTTCTAAATGTATTGGGATTCTAAGTAGGGTCCCCACTTATCCTAGGGAATAAAAACAGACAGTGGTGATTTGCATACATGGGTTGGTGTCAATTTATGCAGATTTGAAATAACATTGAGGTTGGGCTAATAAAAAAGATAGGGGGTAGGAAATAGTTGCAGGATAGATGGGGCAGGGACTGGGCGCAAAGATATGGGGTCACAAGGGTTGATGGGCAGCTCCATAATTCCAAGGCAAGGAGATTCTGTCACCTTACAAAGAGTCAAGGTGCTGGATCTCCTGCACCTTTGCTTCTGGCTCTTGAAATCTTGCCACTCTAGGGTGGCCAGATATGCACATTGTAGAGGACACTTATGAGAAATACAGGTTGCAGGGCTGCACTGGCTCCAATGCAGCTCTGCAACCTGTATTTCTCATGTGTCCTCCAAAGGTTGCATATCTGGCCACCCTATGCCACTCTAGCTCCCTACAGCCCCCGCTGCTGCCTGCCAGGGAGCTCCTCTGCCTCCTGTGGGCACTTCTTGCCTCCTCTCCCCCTTTGTGGGACACAGGAACCCAAGACTGGGTCAGCAACAGGGTAAAGGAGGAGCAGAGCCAAGCAGTGCAATTGTTATCGCACAGGAGCCAGCAACTCCCCACGTAGTGCAGATTTCAATTTCATTTCCTTCCCCCTCCCTACTCTCACTGCAGCCAAAGCAGGAATTTCCACAGGGCAGCCAAATCTGGCTAATGCTGCACAGTACATGCAAAGGCAGGTAAAGCGTAAGGTGATTGGTGACTAATCCTGAGAATTGTTGGTTTAACCCAAAGCCCGGAGATAATGCCTGAAAACAGACACCAAGAGTCGGGGTCAAACTCTTAGTCAGGGTAATAGCCCTAATTCTGAGATGGAAGCCTTTAGCAGGCACGTAGAAATCCTACTTCCACTGCCAGCCTGTATCCTCAGTTTTCTGAGCCCACAAAGCTGTCCATTCCCCCACCCGTTTTGTTCTCCAATGTTACTGTCCCTAAACCCTCCGTGTCTCCTGCAACAAGCTCTTGTGCTATTGCTGTTACGGTGGGCAGGATACAGGAACGGCTGCGCATTCACAGCATAAACGGCATTGAATGTAGACAAGAAACAGGTGACTTTCATCTCATGGTCACCTGCCTTGCTAATTCCCAGTGCTGTGTAGATGAGACTTTACATGGATAAAGCCATTTATTATCTAGGGTTGCCACCTATGCAAATGTTTAAGGAACACTTATGAAAAATACATGTTGCAGGGCCTGCATTGGTGCCTTAGGCACCAGTGCAGGCCCTGCAACAGTATTTTTCATAAGTGGCCCTTAAAAAAATGGCAAAGGTGGCAACCTAGTCTTATGTCTTCTGCAAATCGTCTTAACAGTGATGGGAGATGCTCAAAAAAGTTGAGGCTCCAGTTCAGTTTGGAAAAGCACCTAAATGTACTTGCTGGTAACAGGCTGAGATTTGAGGTGGTTAAGAATGAGATC
The DNA here is from genome assembly GCA_003113815.1 of Sphenodon punctatus. Taxonomy (NCBI): domain Eukaryota; kingdom Metazoa; phylum Chordata; class Lepidosauria; order Sphenodontia; family Sphenodontidae; genus Sphenodon; species Sphenodon punctatus. The sequence continues at coordinate 2,350,572 of QEPC01014667.1, forward strand.
TGGGTTTTGGAGGGTGGAGGTGAATGAGAAAGAGTGCATGAGAGAGAATTCTTTCATTTATCTGGGATTCCTTTGCTCACCTGGCACTTTTTCTCCTTTGCAAATCTTCATCTTTCACTCTCAGTAAACCTCCACATCCTACCAGCTCTCTTTCCAATCCCTGTGCACTTATTTGGGGAAATTACCTCTTGATCCCCAGTCTATCTGTGAAATCTCCCACCCCATCTCTTTCTCAGCAATATACCCTTTGAAAAATAAAATCTCTAAGTTCGGAAAAGCTCTTCAGAAGACTCACTGATTCGTAGGTAGGAAGGTCAAAGGGACCATTGAGATTATATAGTCTGAACTCCTGTAAAGCATGAGCCAATTGAATGTGTGCCAATTACTACTAGAGTGTAATTCTAGTTAATCGACAGGCTCAGGAGGCATGAAATCCTGACAGTTAATCAGGCTTTCAGATGAAATGAAATGGAGGTTAGACCTGCTCTAGCGCACTGCCAGACTGGAACTGCTCATGTATGGTCATCACACTGAGAAATCAGAACACCCACCGTTCCCTTTCAGCCTTTCTCCAAAAAAGCTGCTTTAAACAATAGCCCTGATAAAATGTCAAGATTCAGTTATGTCAAAAAGGGGCATGAAGCCACTTTGCCCCACTCCTACCAACGAGGCCCCATTCCCCCTGAGTGAAAACCTGGATGAAGTTGCCAGTTCTACTCTGGACCCTAAGATATCATGGAGGGCCATCCTGTAGCCAGTCAACTATGGGCTTTTTCAGACAAGACACTCCCCACCCACCTCCCACCCACTGTAAATGTTACAGAGCACCCATAGGGCAACACTGTAGCCCTGCAACATGTATAGTTGGGGGTGGAGAGTGTCCTGTCTAAAAATGCCCTGTGAGTCATTCCTGAGGACCTACACCCCAAGTAAGTGTATGTGCAACTGGCTGGCCTGCACATTTGTGCATGTGCCCAGCTGGTTGGCCTCAGTCCCAGAAGGCCCAAGGCAATCCCAGGACAGTTCAGGAGGCCTGCTAGAAAAGGGGATAAGCCCCAGAAATTGTCATGTGATTCTAATATCATGAAAAATAGTTATCAAAAGTAACTTTTTCACAGGCAGGGACTGCGTCTATTTCTATGTACTGTACAGCGCCAGGTACATGGCTGGTGCTATATAAATGTTTATTATAATAATAATAATAATTAATAAGTGCCATCTTGCAGTCTATTAAGAATGAAACTCTTGAACAGGTTAAATTTGGGAAAGCCATGGCAGTAATAGTGGGGGACTGGGATGATGCATCCTCCACAATTACCTCCCCACCCCCTGCAATTCCAGGGATATGGAAATTTTAACCCATATGCCCATGAGTGGCTCATTGTAGGTGTATGCGTGCAGGGCCGGCCTTAGAACTTGTGGGGGCCCAGGAGAGCCTATCCCCTGTGGCTTCGCCCCCTAAGGCAACAGGAATCTGCTACCTACAGATAAAATGCTCCCCAAACACCAAAAAGTAGAGGGAAACAATACACATATCAACCCAGGAAACAAAACATACAGTACACCCAACGTTTCGCCCAATAAAGGGGCTTCTTCAGGGGTGATAGCTGGTTTCCTAGTACGCTGGTGGTAGGACTAGGATATTCATAAATCTAAGAGATTAAATTTATAATGACTGAACACAGTTGTGGGAAATGGTGCAAGTAAAACTTCTTCCTAGCCCAAAAGACAACAGAAAGGCCTCAACCATAGGAAATAACCAACAATCCAGGCTAAGAATATTAACAGGATATAACATCTACCCAAAAATTGCATAGACAAGGGGACTTAGCTAATTAGATTAAAATAAATCATACTAGACGTGCTTGCAAGGTAAAATACCTTGTTAAAGGTAAATCAGCTTTCAGTTCGGCTTCCCCCATTGTCAGCACTTTCAAAGCCTCTTCAAGTATTCTTATCTAGATGAATGCACCAGATAAGGTGCATTAACAGGATATTAACAAGATATAACAACTTGTTTTTGTAATTTTGGGGTACTTCTCTTTTGGGTAATTGTTTTACTTGCACCAAGAAGTTTTACTTGCACCATTTCCCACAACTGTGTTCAGTCATTATAAATTGGATTACTGTGAGCTTCTTTGTAGGACCAGCAAGGTAATAATATTTTGAATATGACTTATGCTATTATAGCCTCGTGGCTTAATGTGACTGATTGTTTATTACTTTGGCCCTGATTTTCCCAGAGTCTCTCTCTCTGCCCTAAAGCCATAGCATGATTTGTATTGTTATGAGGACTGGGTAGCCTTTTGATGTAATGTGGCTATGACATTAGTCTCAATATTATATGCTATAGCATGTTTGTATGGAGATTTATGCGTATATTCTCTTGCCTTTGTTGCCTATGTGTATGTGTTTATATATTGAAATTTTGTCTGTTTATGCTATTGTCTCTTTTAGATTTATGAATATCCTGGTCCTACCACCAGCGTACTAGGAAACCAGCTTTCACCCCTGAAGAAGCCCCTTTATTGGGCGAAACATTGGGTGTACTGTATGTTTTGTTTCCTGGGTTGATCTGTGTATTGTTTCCCTCTACTTTTTGGTGTTTGTCATTAAATTTGGGGAGCATTTTATCCGTAGGTAGCAGATTCCTGTTGTTTTATTTAGATTTTTCTGCTACCATATATCTATGGGAAGACAGACATGATGCTAACCACCCTTTAACCGCCCTTGGTGGTTATTTATGCATGTTGCAGGGCTGTATTTGTGACCTATGCAGCCCTGCAACATGCATAAATAACCACGAAGGGTGGTTAAAGGGTGGTTAGCATCATGTCTGTTTTCACCCTATGGGTATTTTCAGATGTTACGAGATCACGCTCAATCACAGACAATCCCCTGTGGTGGGGAATGGTCCCGTAACGTCTGTCTGAGCCCCGCCAGAGGTTTACCACAGTGAACCTCCAGCGGGGATCAAAATAACCATGCTTTCGAGGACGGCCCAGGGACCATCTCCGAAAGCGTGGTCAAAGTGATTCCCGCCGGGGGTGAACACCCGGCGGGAATCACTTTTTGCCCCCAACAGACATGATGTTACCATGCTCAACCATGGCAGGATTCACCGTCGTTGAGCATGGTAACGTCTCGTCTGGCCCCTGACCACGGCCCGGAATCGGCGGCCATGCTCGCCGCTGATTCCGGGCCGTGGCCAATACCCCAGGGGGCAGGCGGGCACCGCGGCTGCAATGGCCATTGCACCCGCCCATCTCCCGGAGGGAGGGCGGCCTCAGCAGCATGAGGGGGTGGAGCTGTGCGTCCGCACGTTGCGCCATGCAGCCCCGCACCCTCCCCGATTCCCCGGCTGAATCTGCCGGCTCGTCTGTTGACGGGCCGGTTTGATTTCGCTGGGGAATCATTTGGGTGATTCCGTGACGTGGCCAATAGGGCCACCGTCACATCTGAAATCACCCTCTGTGTCTGTATATCCACCCCCTAAGGGGCAGTCTCTGCAGGGCCCTAGAGATGGGCATGATTAGGCCCCACTGAGATAGAGTGAGAACTGTGCGCCTGACCCTGGTGAAATTGGGAACCACTGCAGGAGCCCCCAGAAATAAGGAAAACAGCACGGTCCCAGGGGTCACCCCTGTGGTAAAGCTAGCCCTGTGTGAGTGCTGTGCTGGGGGGGGGTGGCATTTATTTAAGTCAATAATTCTCAAACTGAGATCAGTGGCTCCCAGAGAGGGTATGAAAGACATCAGTAGAGAGCAGCATCCAAAGAGTGCCTTAGCTCCAGTCCAGCTGAACTGGAGGAATTTCCAAAATGGTGAGAGAGGGCAAAAAAGGGAAGGGCAATGTGGCCTTATACGTCTATGACGGGCCTGCGTCATGTTTTTTTTTGTAAATGTTCCTTAAAAATTTGCATAGGTAGCAATCCTAAAAGGGAAAGGACAAACGGCATTCATGGATGTAGCGTTGGGTGCATCAGGTACTATAGCCAAGAGGAAGGGGGTGATGTAAAAGGTCTGAGACCTCACTACACCAGAGATTCCCGGGATCCCAAGAACTGAAATGGGTAGTGCATTGACTACCCAGAAGGACCCGCCCAGGCATGCAGGCATCCCTTGGGAAAGCTGGGCAAGGTAGTGAAAGGCCCACCTTGCCCCCACTTACCTGGGGTCTGTAAAGATTGGGGGAGGGCACGGTAGTGGGGACAGTAGTGGGAAGAAGATCTGAGAGCCAGAGGCATCCTGAGATGTCCTGGGGCAGTCTTGGACCTCCTGAAGCCTTGGCCAATTGGGCAGAGGCCTGCACTGACCCCCCAGTAGCTGTATATACAACTGGCTGGCTTGCTCATTTGTGTATGTGCCCAGCTGGCTGGCCTCAGTCCTAAGAGGCCCAAGGCAATCCTGGACACTTCAGGACCTCTGGATCCCTGCCACCTTGTTGCTATCCCCATGCTCTCCCTCCCACTAGCCCCAACAGGTACTGTGCGGTACTCAAATTGTCCACGACAGTTTGGCTATCACCCATTTGACAGGTTTACCTGTTTTTATGGGTACCTGCTTCAGCTCGAGGGTTGCACCATCTGCAGGTGGGGGTCCCAATCCTGATATTTGATATACTTCTCATACATGTTGCCATCTCAGCTCATGGGATAAAGTATTTGAGTCTCAAAATGCCATTACACAGGCAAAAAGTTTGGGAACATCAGTCCCCATCTTATCATGCTGATTCTGCACAGCCTGTTCTGGGAAAATATCAAAAGGGTGTCTCTCTGTCTTTTACCAGACAAGACAAAGCTCCCTTCAGTTTGCCCTTATCAAACAAATAAAAACTGTGGGTTTTCTTTGGAATACCACATGCCCAACCTTTATTGCCATATTAAATTCTCTGGTTGCCGAAGCCCCACCCTGGCACTTGTACACACCTGCCGAAGTGTATAATTTTGCCCCATGAATCATCTGTGCCATCAGATCACACCCAAGTTACCAAAACGCTGGGGAAGCAAGGAGCTCATTAGTTTTCCTCTCCCAATTTAAAAATAAAAGGATCCCTTTTTTTAATTATTGTTGCTTTGCTGGAATTGCAACCATAAAAAGACAAATGAGAGACAAAAGAACACATAAAATTAATTAATGAAATGGTCAGGAGAAAAGGAAGCACAAAAGGGAGTGAGAACTAATAAATGCCTTTGGAAGGGCTGTCGAGGCCTGTCCTCCTGCGATGAGGCCTCCCTGGCTGTTCTGCAAGGGAGAAAGTTCTGTGTGAAATCCCATAGATTAGGGCTTTGTACTCATAACAGAGGCCTAAAACTCAGTAAGGGGCACGTCGGTGCTTGGATTACAGGGGCTGGCCTGGCCAGTGCATGGGGTGGACACGGCCACTGGGATCCCTGTGCAGAGGCAGGTCCCAGGGAGCAGCAAGCAACAACAGTAGAAACAGCGGTGGGTTCTAGGGAGCCTCAAGTGGTGACTGCAGGAACAGCAACAGCTCGCCAGGAATCAGACCCACCTCTGCTCCCAGTGCCCACCACTGTAGCTCACTGCTCCCCAGGACCAGGTAAGCGTGTGGGAATAGGGACAAGCGAGGATGCCACCATGGGGCCATGCTCTGTTTTGTCTCCACATCACAGCAGCTATATACCCTGCATCGCTGGTCCCGGTGTCCATTCAAGCCCACCATGCAGGGCCAACGTAGCTTCAGAACTGGGGGTTAAAATACACATTACGCTAATTGGGTGTTTCATGTAAGAAACATACACCCTACATAACCGGTCAAGACAACCTTGGCTTAGCATAACCAAGGGAAATCAGAGCTTCACCCTGAGTTCAGAGATGATACATCGAAGGCCATAGACTTGGTCAAACCTAGGGTTGCCACCTATGCACATTTTTAAGGAACACTTATGAAAAATACATGTTACAGGGCCCCTGCGACATATAGTAGTAGTAATAACTACTACTACATGTTGCAGGGCCTGCATTGGCCTAGATGCCAATGCAGGCCCTGCAACATGTATTTTTCATAAGTGTTCCTTTAAAAATTGCATAGGTGGCAACCCTAGTCAAGTCAGGGGGGAAGTAACGCTATTTTGGTTAGATCATCTTTTCTGATACTAAACCTAAATTTCCCCTTCTTCAGCTTACATCCATTCCTTTTTGTTCTGCCCTGATGGGGGACAGAGGAATTTGCTCTTGATTTATTAGGCAGGTGATATATGGCTTCTCCGCCTAGGGCAGGCAATCTGAACTGACGGATGGGCTTTCTGTTCCTAGAAATAGGCCCTCAATTCTCTTGAACTCCCAGCCAAAGTATCGCTTCCCCCTTTGCTAAATGGCTGAAAAATGCAAAGAAGAGGGCATCAGCTTGAATCCAACTCCAAACATCAAAAAGGATCATATCAGCTAAGGCAAGGGCCCAAATCCCTATCTCACCTTCAGCACGGCTCAGCTTCTTTCTCTTTTTCTTTTTTTTTAGGCCTGGCCTGATGGAGCAGGCCACTGTGATGGCGAGAGCGGGGAAGCTACTGCAGGGTGGTGAAAATGCTTTGGGTTGGGATTACGCCCCTGTAGAATACTCCCAGCATGGCCCCATGCACAGGCCTGCAGAGTGCTCTGGACTGGAGCTCATGGTGCTCCCAGTGGCCACCCCACCCCCATGGTACTCCATGCTGGGTCTACATTAGAGTGGCCATACCTCCCCTTTAAAATACATGTTGCAGGGCTGCATCGGTTCTAGTGCTTCTCTAACTGGAGTCGTAGGTCCAGTCAGAGTGCTTTGTGGGGAGTGTGGTCCTGACCCTGATCCTAGCATAGCCCTGCCCCCTTGTAAGACACTGTAGGCTGAGGCCCCACCCCCTGCCTGCCAGTGCTCCAGCCCATGGAGCGCTGAAAAAATGTGTTTTTTAGTCCAGGTTGGAGATAAGGTTCCCACCACTTGTACATCCTTCTTCCCCTAGTTAATGGCCTTTCTGTTCAGTACACCACAGACAATGAGCCTGTTCGAGTCACACACTGTGATGCAGTCACTCTAGTGTTTAAAATGCTCGTTGTATCGCTCTGCTGCACTCATTGATATCAGCATAGCATTTCCCACCTCCAGTGCCACACACTATGGGGATTTCTCTGCCCTTTCCCCTTCTGATGCTTTGAAGCAGACAAGGTGATTGCTGGAAACAGCAACAGAAAAATAGAATGGCAGCTACAGCAGAAGTGGTTTTAATACTTCAGAACATGGATTAGCACTTGCTCTTCATTCCTTCTGCAATAGTCAATCAGTTCTGGTTTTCCTAATACACTCTTTGAAATCAACTAGCTGCAGATTTAAAACAAACAGAAGGAAGTACTTTTTCACCCAACATACAATTCTCTTGTTGCTAGAGGATAGGGATGGGAATTTTGGTTTCGGATAGAACTGAAACGACCCAATAATGGCCATTTGGATTAATGTGAATTTTTTGTTCTTTTTCCATATCGGTCGTTTCAGATTTTTTGCAATGATTTTTGTTTGGATTTTTAACATTGTAGTTTGTACCCATTGACTTCAATGGGACAAACCACAATGTTAAAAATCTGAAACAAAAAATCAGTGCAAAAGATCTGAAACAACCGATACCGAAACGAGAACTGAAATACATGAGAACCAAAACCAAAAATAACCGAAATTTTGCCCAAAGGCACCCGCCCAGGATAACATGAAGGCCAATAGCATAACGGGATTTTATAAAGGATTGGATACATTCTTAGACATTAGATCCATAAATGGCTATCGGTCAAGCTGACCAGGGGACGTAACCTGAGAGTGTTGGGAGCTGGGAGTAACTAGCAGGGAATAGATCCGTTCATTATGACCCTTGTATACTTCTCTGAAGCGACCAAAGGTGGCCACAGTTGGAAACAGGATGTTGGGATGGGTGGACCATTAGTCTGACCCAGTAGGGCACTTCTTAGGTTCTTATGGCTGGGACCAGATTGACTCAGTGGAAATAGGGACTGCGGCTTGGGGTTCTGGATTTTGAGGGGCTCTCTAAAAAGGAATACAGGCCAATGCCCAGTCTCTCCGTTGGAGCTGGTATCACGGTGAGCAGGGAGGGTGCTGGTGTTGTGGTTGACACTTCAGTTCCCCAGCTACCGAGACATTGCAATAGTAGGCTCAGAATAATAATATACACTCTCATGAGAGTTTCCGTGTCTCAAATCTGACAAGCACATTGTTCAAGGACAGAGAAACCATTTTCCAAGCTATAGTTGTGTAAGGAGCCAGGTCTCCTCTCTGGTCTGCCATTTGTCTACTTGCTTTCGGAAACTCCCTGGGAAGAATGAGTACTTTCTCCTTGACCCTTTTGTTAGGTTTCCTCTTAGTCACCGGGATAATTAAGGGTTCCAATTGCACCCGTATTAGCACCTTTCATGTCAGGAGAGCCCAGTTGCAGCACGACGATCACATTTTTCTGCAGCGATTTCTACAGCAGCTAGGGCTCAAAAAGCAGAGTCTTACATTTCATGGCTTTCTTGAAAGGGATATAGTGTCGCCGATTGTACTGCGAGAGGACTACATGTTAGCACCGAGCATTGTGTCCTCAGGCTGTATTTAAAACAGACCTTTCTAAGAGTGCTGTGAATACACTGTAATTTCCTAAAACAAAAACCTTACGGTTTAAAAAACCGTTAAAAGGCAGAACTGGTTTTTGTTTAGGAAACGTTCCTCTACAAAAACCTTTTGCTAAATAAATCTCTCCCTAACTTAAAATCCAAAAAACCTTAACATTAATTATAATTACAATTTTAAAAAAAATTCAACTACATGTTTCAACAAAATCTTAACACCAAAAAGCATGAAAATGATTTCCAAATTTTCTACCTATATTGAATGAATGAATACATTTATTGTTTAGCTGTTGCCATAACAAGACAGACAGACATATATAATACAAAGAGAAAAACATGAACAGGGAAAATCCCATAAATTCATTACATGTTAAATTGAACACAAACCCAAATCTAAGAAAGCTGCTTCGCCCGAAGGACACTAAATAAAAAGAACGCCACCCTCCGAGATAGCACTTCATCTTGCCCAGCCAGATATATTTGCCATATGCCAGAGTTAGCAGAATTAACAGAGCTAGTAAGGAAAAAGCCTAACCTTTTGGCTCGAGCCTCACACCACCTAGGGCAATAAAAAAGAACATGATCCAGTGTCTCAATCGGTCCAGAGGGCGTCCCAGCACAATCGCAGAAACATAGGGAAGGATGTAATCCCAGAAACCATCCCTCAATTAAGACTGTAGGAAATATGTTCATTTGGGCCAGAGTAAGACACCTACGAACCGAGTTTCTACCTATATTGCAAAATTTTACATCATCGTTAACACAAGATATCTACTTTATTTCTTCCCATCCTTACTTACTCATTACTTTCTACCGCTGACTCAAGTGTCACATTCTTTACTTAATAAAGAAATGGTCTGTATCATAATTCGACTACGAACCATTTTTTCCAAACTCCCTTAACTCTGTCGTGTTCCACAGTATTCTGTTTTGTACAACTGATTTCATCAATTCATTGTATCAGCTTGTCTATAGTGAGATTGGTGACATTTCATTTTATAGCGTATATAAATTTTTTATTTATGTCACAGAGTTAAGGCAGTTTGAAAAAAATGGTTCGTACTCGCATTATGATAATGAAGAAATGTTCTGTAAGTGAAGAATGTGACATTTGAGTCAGCAGTAGAAAGTAATAAGAGTAAGTAAGGATGCGAAGAAAGAAAGTAGATATCTTGTGTTAATGATGTAAAATTTTGATGTTAATGATGTAAACTTTTGATGATATAAAATTCTGCAATATAGGTAGAAAATTTGGAAATAATTTCCATGCTTTTTGGCATTTAGATTTTGTTGAAATACATGTAGTTGAATTTTTTTAAATTGTAATTGTAATTAATTTTAAGGGCTTTTAAATTTAAAGTTAGGGAGAGATTTATTTAGTGAAATGATTTTGTAGAGGAAAGTTTTTTGTTTGGGAAACCAGTTCTGCCTTTAATGTTTTTTAAAACTGTAACAGAGTGCAGCCTGATAAAGCTGCTGGCCCTTTGAGAGAGGCTGAATAGGTCCAGACAGAAAGTAGAAGTAGCTGGGTGGGGCTACCCAGCTATATAACTGGGAAGAGGCAGTTAGCATCTCAGTCTGCCTGAAGACTCCACTGAAGTGGCTACCTGGTGGACCGGTGTTTTCTGACCAGAGAAGCTGCCTGGGAATGGAGGAACGTCCAATGATGCCCTGATGGAGATGAGGTCCAGAGACTGCCACAAAGGAACAAGTAAAAGACTCTGCGTTATTTGCCAGTCAGTGGACTGTGACCTGACTAGGCTGGGGTTAGATAGCCAAGGGGCCAGACAGGTTGCATACCTGGCTTAGGCTAGTTGATGTTGACTGAGACTGTATCAATAAACTGATTAAACTAATTCCCTGTGTGACTAAGTACTTTGAGACCCTGATCCTGACACAATTCACCACCTGACACTGAGTCCACCAAGCTGTTACATAAACCATAAGGTTTTTTGTTTTAGAAATTTTCCATGTTTTTTACGATATGGTAAGAAAGGTAATGTAACTTTTGAAATATAGTAGATAAAGGTGTATGATGGGATCATTTGTGGATAAATATAAATGAATCATTGACATTATACACAAGCAGTTTGAACCAATGAGAAAAAGGAGACAAACTGAAGTTCGTCAAGAGTTATTTTTTTTATTGAAAGTAAATAGACAAACTATGGTTTCTTCTGAGGAAGGCAAAAAAATGACTAATTTTTGAAAAACCCAATAGGATATACTGAGAAAACTAGTAAAAAAAAATTCCTTTCTGATTTCAAAGATAACAATTGGAGTAATAGTCCCAGAATAAATGTTTACTTTGTGATATATAAACTGGAGAAGGTGATTATTTATATTTATATATAAACACATACACAAAATGTATTTACATTATTTCATATGAAACTGGTAATAGAAAGAACTGTACATGATGAAATGAAAACTATTTTAGTTTAAGGAAGGAAAAACAACTACGCATGAAAAAAAACCCAGTGTGATGTGTCGGGAAAACATCACTATAGTAAAAAAATAAAAAAATAAAAGTCACTTTCTGATTTGAAATCTGATACTGAAATTAATAATAATTGGGAACTGTTAGTATACGATATACAAGTTGTAGAATGGAAAGTATGTTGAAATGTGGTATAGGAAAATTATGTATGTATATAGTTACAATGTATTATGTAGGTGAAGTGTGTAGTGTTGTGTACATATTTTAGGATGATGTTTTATGCAAGGTAGAGTTTTCTTTGCTATCTTCCGGACCTAGCTAAGAAAATTCATTTGAAAGTTTATAGAGATGAAATGAATTATTTGAAAGTTTATAGAGATGAAATGAATTATCTAGGTAAAATGGGTTCTCTTAGTTTTTACATACTGTATTAGGATTTTTTATGGTATGGTGAGGTTTTTTTGCTACCTTGAGGAGCTAATAAAGAAAATTCAGTACAATTTATTTTTTTACTTTTAGATAATGCTTGCTAGTTTCTTTGGCAGCGTATTGTAACTGTTAAGAATTTTGTCTTTCTAGAAGAGGAGGAAGTTTCTTATTATTGATTATTGATTTATCATTGCATTGATACCAACCATCAGAGTTTTTAATCCAGGTGACAATGTCCTGAACTGAGTGAATTTCCTAAATGAAAAATGATTACTTTTGTTAAATAAGTGTAGTTACTAATATTGATGAACCATGAACTAAATCATTTTATTTCAAACTCCCCTTTTCTTTGAGAACTATCAAATGCACATATTACAAGAAATAGGTACTTCAGGGAATGTGTCAATAGAAGAGTATGTTGTGAAAAAGAATTGCAGTGTGCGCACAAATCCTCATTGCCGACGCACCGAAGGAGACAGGACACAAGTGCTGGGTTTTAATGGCTGCACTCTTTATTCAAATCAGATTACAATTAATATTGGGTGGGGGCAAATCGCCTAGTGCGATGCGGGTCCAGTACTTGAACTTGACATTGTAACAGTAACCCAAACAAACCAGGGGTGGTTTCGATGTACCATTGATTCCCACCCCAACCATGAACATCTCGTCTCCCCCTCTCAGTTGCCCCAGCCACAGGTGAGAAGGACCCAATCCTTTGAACGCGAGTAAGGATAAAGGTGCCTGCAGACAGGGGACCATACCTGTTCCTACTGCCCTCGCTCGACACCCCTCCCAGGGAGGCTGCCCCGCCGTGTGCCATACCCTGCATTTCCAGCGGGTGGGCCTCCCCATCTCTTAAGGAGATGGACTCTTACTTATGATCAAACTAACCTACTCTAACTTACAGTACTGGACCCATGCCACTAAGGGGTCGCCAGGGCTACCCAGATGAGCCCGACCCCCACCCCACATCTATAACCTATCTAACACGTGAACCAGTGTCCCCTTCAGGGCTGCCAAGTAATGGTCATTACCTTCCGGCGACAGGTGAACCCTGTCCTGTCTATATAGCGCAGGGCATCTATGCGTCAGAGCCCAGGTATCTATGCGCTCACCTCCCAGACCCACGAGCCATCTACCCACGTCCCTATTGACCGTCTTCCAGGTCCTGTCAATCTTTTGGGGATGGACCCCGCTGCCCCATGACATCTGTTTGACCAGATAGGTCCATATGATTACAACCGCTGGGAAAAGTTTTTTAACTTCCCACAGATCAGACTTAATGTTCTTAATCAGCTGAACACCTTTCAAGAGGGGGATGTCGTTCTCGCCTAGATGTATAACAAGGATGTCGGGCGGGTGGCCCCAGAAAGGAGCATGCAGCGCTGGCAGGAGTTGGTGCCACCTCATGCCTCTGCGGCCCCTCCACTGTATCTGCACCTGGGCCAATAAGCCCAGCTGGGTTTCCCAGCTGGTCTGCCCAGCTGTCTTGCCTGCCCAGCACACCAGGCTGTGACTGACAATCCAGACCTGCCTCCGATACCACAGGTGGACACCTGGGGGGAGTAAAAAAAAAAATTTGGACTGGAGCACTCTGCACATAAGTCCAGATTGCCTCGATCTCCAATGTCCCACCTCCCGGATACCCTGCTTGGACATCCCACTCTCCACTGCGAAACTCGCAGCCCCAATACGGAACAAGTGGGTACCATATGCTGTTGGCGGCATTCCGAAGTGGGACAACACAGTTCTCAGCACTGCCGTGAACAGATACCTGGTCACCTGCAGACCCCCAGAATGTCTGAAAAGGGGGCCTGGTGCCGCCCGCCGTACTTCAAGGTATGCCTCCACCGCCCTTACCGGGCACAACTCCACCGAAGCGGCCCTGTTCAGCCTCACGACCTGCCCCCTCCCCCTCTGATCTGTTTTGGATCAACAAATGCTCAGCGTCATTGCCGTTGGGCCGATACGGATGTCACTGAGTCGGAGCGCCCTACCTGAGGTGTCCCTGGCTGCTTCACCAGTTCACTCACTCGAAATGCTCCAAAGAACGCTAATTTGAACAGTGAATTAAACAACAAAAACTTCATAACAGTCAACACAGATGTGTGAGAGGCTACCACACATGTCCAGCAGCAAACGTGGGGTAATAGGGGCCCACTGGTCCAAGGTCCTGCCCGCCTCCCTGACCCAGCTCTCCAACAGGCGCCTGGCGAAGAAACCCCAGTCTGGGGGAGGATGACCTGCAAGGTTGCTCGCAAAAGCCAGGGTGGACAGCTTCCCTACTATGGTACCCGGGGCCGCCCCCTTGCGCCTCAGATGCATGGCAAATTGGAGCATCTGAGGCGCCGGAATTGGGAAACCTGGGGACCAGTTCTGCGCCAACCGGTATTGCTGAAATTCCCGGTAGGCCCTGTTGTAGGCCGTCCTGGTACGAGGCGCCAGGAATCACAGAATGGCGGTGTGCAGCTCTACGACCCAAGGTTCCAAACCAACGGCGGCAGCAGCTCCAGGTTCGCCCAGGCCTGGGGTGCCAGCAAATGAAAACGCTCCATCTGGAAGTGAGTTGTCCAGTCCAGGTATGTGCCTGGCCTGAAAGAGGATGTTGAATTCCAAACAGGTGAGCACGAAAGCCCTCACTAGCTTCATTACCCTTGGAGACCTGGAGGGCTGGGTGTTAATGATGTGGACAACAGCTTGGTTGTCACACCAAAACAGTACTGAATGACTCACCAGTTCGTTGGGCCACAGATGGACAGCTAGCACTATGGGGAAAAGCTCAAGGAAGGTGAGGTCCCTGGTAACTCCTTGCTCGGACCATTCCGGGGGCCAGGGGGCCACCACCCATCGGTCCCTGAACATTAAACCGAATCCCGCAACCCCAGCCGCATCAGAATGCGCCTGGAGCTTGGTGTCCAGCAAGAGCTGGTCCCTCCAGAAACTGGTGCCATTAAAGTTTGCTAAGAAGGTGGCCCAGATCTGGAGGTCTTCCTTCATCTCCTTGGTGACCCTGATATGGTGGTGAGGTGGTGGGTCGCCGGCCAGTTTGGCGTAGAGGCGGGACAGGAAGGCCCACCCCGGCGCCACCACCCGGCATGCGAAATTAAGGCTCCCCAGTACCAACTGCAAGCGGCGCACCATAACTTTCGCCACCCCCAGGCACTCTTCCACCTTGGCCCGAAGGGAGAGCAACTTATCCCGGGGAAGTCTGGAAACAGCGCCTCTGTATCCAGCTCAATGCCGAGGTAGGTCAATCTGGTAGTTGGCCCCTCTGTCTTCTCAGGGGCCAGGGGGATGCCCAGTTCCTTTGCCACCCCTTGGAAAGACTGTATCAAGCCTGAGCATTCCTCCATGTTCGCATGGCCAATGAATAGGAAATCGTCTAGATATTTTGCGATTTCCCTCCTACCAGTCCTTTGCTTGATAATCCATTCAACGAGGGTGCTGAACCACTCGAATGCTGAACAAGAGATCGAACAGTCCGAACTCCCCATCGGCATTACTTTGTCAAAGTAATACATGCTGTCGAAATGGAACCCAAGCAAAGGAAAACTCTCGGGGCGTACCGGGAGCAAATGACAAGCGGACTTAATGTCACACTTCCCAAGGATAGCACTGGGCCCGAAAGACCTAACTAGGGACACTGCTGAGTCAAACGATGCATACCTGACCGAAGAGAGCTCTTTGGGGATAGCATCGTTGACTGAGCCGCCCCGGGGAGAAGACAGATGGTGGATCAGTCTGAACTCCCTGGGGGTCTTCTTGGGTACCACGCCTAGGGGGGAGATAACCATGTTGGGGAAGGGAAGGGCCAGGAATGGGCTGTGCACCCTCCCCTCGGCTCTCTCGTTTCCGATTTTTTCCCAGACCACTCTCTCCATTCCAACTACGGACTTCAAATTTGGCACCACCCGGTGCTGCTGGACCTCAAGTGCGGGGAGCTGAAAACCCTGCTGGAACCCCGCTACTATGTACCCCACCTCTGCTTGCTCCGGGCGCCCGCAGAGGGCCCGCTCAAGCTGAGTGACCTTAACTGGTGTTGGGGCTTCTGCCTGCAGGTCCTGAGCTATTGCCACCAAGCTCACCTCTCCCACCCATCCCAGGGAAAGGTTTCCCCCTGGAGCCAGGTTTTCCCCACGGGCACGCGGAGACTGCGTGGTGCCCGAAACAGGTGGGGCACGCATTGCAGAACTTACAAGCCGCTCGGGAACATCTCCCGAAACGGCTAAATTCCCAACATTGCTCTGTGGAGGAAGCCGCCCTTTCTTTCCTTCCTCACGAAAGGACTCGGTGACAGACAAAGCCGCCCCCCCTTTTGCCAGCAAATGACCACTGTCTGATCTGGGCACGTTACCCACCCCACTCATGCAATAAAGCCAGAGGTTGTGTGCATGCAGGTCTCACCTAAGGCCCGGGGTGTACACTGTCCGATGGCAGAACGCCTCAACCACGCTCCTGCTGGCCCTGCTTCATATGCCCGCCACATGTCGGCGACGTACTTAAGCAGGTCTGTGGCTCGGGCGGGGTAGGCCTGGATTATGACCCCCATATAAATAGAAAAGGCGGCGGTCCAAGTTGACCGGTTTTGATCCGTCTTGGGGCGCTTAAAACGCTCTTTTTCTTTTTTGTCCTCCTACTCAGCCGGATCCACTATGGGATCACTAAACAGGAGATCAAACAAGTCCAGATATTCTCCTTGCCAGT
Source organism: Sphenodon punctatus (assembly GCA_003113815.1). Taxonomy (NCBI): domain Eukaryota; kingdom Metazoa; phylum Chordata; class Lepidosauria; order Sphenodontia; family Sphenodontidae; genus Sphenodon; species Sphenodon punctatus. Next base: position 2,366,751 of record QEPC01014667.1, read on the forward strand.
TCCATTCCTTGGTGGCTGGGAGCAAGTGACCCCCAATTGGGTTGGAGACTGCAGAGCAGCCACCGCCATCAGGGGGATGCTGCTGCAGGATAGTAGTCATAGAACGAGTCAGGCCCGACTCACCATTCGGTGGCTGAAAGGGTGCAGCCGTGGGGGCCCACACCCGAAGTGCCTGCCCTGCGAGGGAAGAGGAGCCCGCAGCGAGAGCTGGCGGGGGCATCGCCCCCAACAGGCCAACCGTGTCCCCAACCCCGTGGGCAGGAGGCACCCAGGTCCCACCCCACAACACCAATTGGGTCGGCCCACCGATCACCCCATGTCCCTGGTGGGCATCCGTTGCTGCCCCCTCGGTCCCAGGGTCCCGTCCGGGCTGCGGCATTGCCCATCCGCCCCCAGTGCCAGACACACCCCCCCGGATAGGTCTCCACCTCACCCGTATAAGGAGCCAGCAGGGCCGGGAGCGCCACCTCATGCTGAGTTCCTGCTGCCTGGGCGCACTGTTGTGTCAGCGCCTGGATTACTCTCTCCATTCGCTCGAGCGTCTGGCGCAGGTCGTTGTCATCCTGCCCCTGTGGTGTCGCTTCAGCGGGCTATACTCTAGGTTGTAAAAAGTGGGGAAGGAGCTCCCCAGCCCAACCGTGTGCGGGCGCGGCCCATGCAGCCTGCAGCTGGCTGGCCGTGGCCTGTACAGGCCCATAGATACCCGGGTAGGCGGGCCCACCCAACGGACCCCCTGCAGGTGGCCAGACATACCCTACAGCGGACCCCCATCCCACACCGTCCCCCCCCCCGCTGCCGCCAGTGGGGATGGCCACACAGAAGTGACAACCGGCCCAGGAGGGCTGCCCCGTGCAGACCTGGCACCCTTACACACCTGCGTCACTGTAGCCCCACTGGCCTCCTCAATGTATCGTGCGGGAGGATTAACCACGCCCCCCCTTCGTGGGGGTGGAGGCCCCGGACTCGCCCCCCAGGGGAGCCCCAACCTGCAGGGAAATCAGAGGGCCAACCAGGTGGGCCTCCGCCAAAGGGAGATCCGCCTCCGCACCCCCCACGAGCTGCCTAAGCAGGACTTCACAGCCCACCATTCTGACCCCTAGGGGAATTTCATCCCTCTCCTCTGGTGACCCCTCTGGTGCTGGGAGGATGGGGGCCAGGCCCTCTGGGTCCTCAACAAGCGCCTCGCCACCCTCAAGTGCCCCCCCCACCAGGGTAGGGTCGGTCTCCGAGGCCTCATGCCGCCCCTTCTTTGCCGCCGCCACGGCATTCGTCTTACTTCTTCCCATCAGGCGAAGGCTTACTGGCTGGAGCGCCTCTGCTCCCTTTGCAGGGTATGCCTAGGCCCGCAGGATCGGGCCGCCACGTTCTCCGCTGCCGTTTCATTGCAGCTCCAGACCGCAAGTGGGGCTGGAGCTGGAATCTTCTCACTGCTCGTGAGTCCCTGCCCTTCAAGTAGGGCCCACGTGCCTAAGTCAGCCTATCCCTACCCGCTGGGGTTCCCCAGAGGTGAGTGCTTCGTCATTTTTTCCACCTCGAGGGCTGACGCAGCCCCACGGCAGGAAACACTCCCCGCTCTCCTGCCCCCTCTCTAGGCAGGTGCGGCAAGGGGCCTCTCGCCCGCCAACTCCCGGGCCAGGAGGGAGCAGGCGGAGGCAATAATTGTAATGAAAATAAATCCTTAAAAATGCAAGAATTTTGAGGTGGTGCATGTAAATAGAGTAGCCACTCTAGGATCATATGTTCTTGGCGTACGTATAAGCACTTTAAATACTTATAAAGACTCATGTATGAAACAGAGAAGAGATCCTGTAATGCGAATTGATTAATTTGGAAGTTATTCAAAATTTGTAAAAAAATCAGTTACATCTTGTTGTTGTTGAAGTGAAAATGTAGGATGTTGTGATTTATGGGTCTGCAGCAGTACATAAAGGTACCGGATTGTATAGAAATTGTATTTGTTTTGTAGTCCCCGTATGACACATTTCAAACGAGAGACAAGAAGATCGTTCATTTTAGAATAGCACTCGGTGGCTATCTCCTACTTTAATCCTCTGCAGTCTGGGGGTTCAAATCATCCAGGGCTTGGGGGAGGCGGGGGGGAAGAGATGGATCGCTCAAAATCCTCTGCATAGACTGAATTAATAAAAGGCACGTACCCTTCCTGAATGTCATGCATCTTTCCAGATGCTCTTTATTGCTGAATGCAAACAGCGGTAGTCTGTGTGGGAGGGTTCTTTCAACTGCACATGCGCTAGCTCACAGAACTGATTTTTTAGTCTTTAACATTTCCCAGCACCAAATCATTAATCACACTACACCAGCACTTGATGCAGATCTCACGCTACAAGGATGTGCAGTCTGGGGGCTAAATATGTCCGTCCAGAGGAGATATTGATGATTAAAAATTATCGGGATGCTGTGTATTTTGGCCACAATAGATTCACTTTTCAACAGTTATAACCTTTTATTTTCTGGCTGGATCTTCTTCAAACTTTCCACGTAAGACAATCCCCACAAATATAACCCATGGATAAATGTTCAGAACTGTAGCTCAGCTGGTTGTCACAAACATGGGCCTTCATCACCTTCCCAATTATAATGAAGAGTAGTTCTGCTTTTAGCTTTCTTGTAGCTAGCACTACAAGAAAATAAATCTGAGGCCACCTCAGTCCTTCTGTGTCAAATGTCACCGTACTGGGCCAACGTGACTGGTCAGAACAGGGCCAAGGCCCTAGGCAGGCACCAATATCTAGCAAGGAGGGATGTACAGAAAGGTCTGGCCTTAGGCCAGGGCAAGACAGGGTGGTCACCCCAGACCCAATGTGGAAAAGGGCCCCACACAAAGCTCCAGGCAGGATCCAAAGTGGGTCCCTGCTTACGGCATGACACTTGTTCACTTCTTCTGGAAGTGTCCCCTCCACTCCCCTCCCTCCTGGAAATTAACATTAGGAAAAAGTTCCTAATGGTAAGAGGTAAGAGCTGTTTGACAGTGGAACAGATGGCCTAGGGCGGTGGTGGGCTCTCCTTCGCTGGAGGTTTTCAGACAGAGGCTGGACGGCCATCTGTCGGATATGCTGTAGCTGTGGATTTCCTGCACTGAGCAGGGGGTTGGAGTAGATGACCTCTGAGGACATTTCCAACTCTGATTCTAAATGCCCACTCCCTCCTCCCAGATGTCCCAGGCAGAGCCAGGTCTCAGCATAGGGTATGGTGGGGAGCAGCAAGACCTTGACTTAGCAGTGAGGGCAGCACTGCTCCCCCCCACACCTCCATAGGCACAGAGTTATGCTGTGGTGTGGCACCTCTATGGTTCCAGCTGGGTCTTACAGGAGGAGAGAGGAAGCCAGTGCTTAGCTTGGTTTAAAAAAACCAAAACCAAAAAAAGTTGCCATAAAAGTTGTCTCCAAGCCCAGAGTTTGTCAGAGCAGAGGGCTCAACACTAATCTCCAGCTAGCAACTAATCTGTCTCACTACAGCTGAATATAAAACAAGAGTTCTTGTGATTTTAATCTATAGGGTGAACAGCACAGGGGGTGAGGCAGGAAAATCATTAGTGAAACCCAAACAAACCATCCAGTTTTTTTCTGGCTTTTGTTCCCATCCACAAAACGGTCAATATTGGCCTTTGCCTGGTCTCTCACATTCCGGAGTGCATACTCCTACTGGGAATATTTCCCAGGGCTTAGCCCCCACCCCTCGTGAACTTAATTGCTGAGGCAAGACACACACACACACACACACACACACAAATTAAGCCCTGGAGGGAGCGCTTCCAGGTAGGGTCACCGCTTCTTGCTGTTTGATTTGGAGACTCCCATTTTGGCCTATAGGAGTCTCAGGGTCAAACTGCAAGAGGTGGTGACCCCACTTCTGGGAAGACGGCGCCACCACGTCCATCCACTTGTGTTGCACCCTGCTCTGGCTCCCACTCCCCATCCCAGGCCCCACCCTCTGTAGGGCCAGCCCTATGTACAGAACAAGTATAGTTAACTGTCACCCACCCAATATGGCTGGTGGCACAGGGAGGGCCAGCACATGTGCGAAGTTGGAACAATTCTTGTTACTTCCTTAAACAAACAAAATTGACTGAAGTAGAAGAGGACACTTCCTTTCTATGGATGCTTGTGACACCTGGGTTGGCATTCAACCAATCAGTGTTGTAGGAAGTCCTTCCCACTTCCTCTGTTCCTAGATGACTCAGCGTTGTCTCCCACTAAATGCAAAGGGTGTCGGAAGAGGCCACCGAAATGCAGCAGCCATGCGAGTTTGCTAACATCCCCTAAAGCACGCCTTTCTAAAAATCCCAAACCACTAACATTACAAACTTGCTCCATTAAAAAAAAAAGAGAGATGGCTTAAAATGGGCTGCATCTAAATCTAGCTGCCAATTTTATCCCTCGTGGTTGTGAGTTTCTACTCTTCTAACCGCTTGCTGACATCTTTGACTCCGGACGCAGAGCAAGGATTGACCTCCCATTCCACCCCCCACGCTGCTCTTCTTTTGTATCATCAATAACAACAGAGCAAAGAGACGTCTTAGCCTGGGGGCTGGATTTGGGACTTGGCAGGTATAAAAGCCTTTTAAGTCATGTATGAAATTTATTTATCTGTAATTTTATCAGTTGATAAGTGGATTCGGTTAATAACCTGGGACTGCAGACAGCCTTAATTCATGGGCTGTTGTCCTATTTGGAGTAATCATTATCATTCTTTATGCATGTAACGTCCCTAGCGTACCAGTCGTTTTACAGTGGTAAGAAAGGTGTCTCCCCCTCCAGTACATAGCAGTCTAAATACCAGCATGGCTTAGCAGGGGAGACAGAACGGTGGGCAGGGCGTCTAGGATATAGCCAAAAGGGGGAATCTCTCTCTTTTTTTCATTTAGTTTAAGTTTTAATTTACATCCCATTCTATGCCCTTGAAGCTCAAGGTGGCTTGCAGCACAATACAACCACATAATCCATAAAAAATAAATAAATCACCATCCTGAAATACAAGTATCATTAGCCACATCGTCACAAAATAATAACCCTGATCCTTCTACCCCCTCCCCACCCACACTACCCACCTAACTCATAGCCCTTCTCTCATGGGGGACTCCCACCCCCACAATTACTCATATACCCTGCTTCTCATTAGGAGGTCATGCCATTCCCTAGCCTCCCCAGCCCCCCAAGCTCACTGAAGGCCATAGCATTTCCACACAGCCAGATTCCTCTCTTTCCTGTTGTGGATCAAGGCTGGCCCAATCATATGGAGACCTGAGGCAACCATCTCAGGCTCCACTTTATTTTCTACTTCCTGGACTCTGCAGTGGCTCTCATTTTCAACAGGGCAATGTGAGGGCCCCCCGCCCCCTCCTAGCAGGCCCACCTTTAGTTCCCCACAGAAGGTGCACCTGAGGAGGTGGGACCACAGGGGAGAGGGGTGGGCCACCAGTAGCCCTGCATTTTATCTTCACTCTGAGCCCTGCCTTGCTGTGGACCTTGCAGGTAATTGTCGGCGCACCCCAATGAGACACGGAGACATATGCTGGCCGCATTCTTTATTCAAAATCTCAAGAGGCCGGTGGGAAATTGCCCTGCAATTCTGGGTCCAGTATGCTTAGCTAATAACAATAACCTTATTAACTTGGTCACTGGCGTGGATGTGCCCTCCAGAGTCAGTGCCATTCTCAATAAGCTATCCCCAACGACAACACCAGGTTCTGGCCGAAATGGGGGAACAAGCCCAACTCTGGGCGTGAGCCAGGAGGTAAGCGGTTTCCGCCCGGCGGACAGCGCATGTCCTTTCCGGGCCTCAAACGCACCCCTCCTGGGGTCATGACCCCAGCACGTGCTGCGCCCCGCCTCGTGCTGGGTCTCATTTCCCCATCTCTTAAGGAGATGTCTCATTCTATACTACCTAATTCCTATTTAACCTACAATTGCATACTGGACCCCTGCCACTAAGGGGGGATACAACCGTCATTCCCCCGCCTCCCACATGCCTCTTAATTCAATCCATCCAAGTGTTGGGCTAACGCCCGAAGATAAATGTCATTTCCTAGCTCGGATAAATGTACACCATCCTCTCGGAACAATTCCTCTCTTTGTCGGACTATGCCATTATGTTTAATAATTGTACCCCCAATCTCCTGTACCCATTTCCCTATTTCCCTACTCACATTTCGCCTGGCTCGATCGACTTTCCCAGGTTTAACTGCTCCCCTCCACTGGATCCTTGGCAATAAACTTGACCATACAATAAGAACCCCTTGGAACCATCGCTTAATTGTAAGTAAATCCTCCTTGACCCTTATTAGTAAATTAATCCCTTTTCGTAAAGGGAGGTCATTTTCCCCAAGATGTATTACTAATACGTGGGGCCTAGGATTATTCCTCATTGCCCCTAAGGTTTTTAACAACTGTGTCCACAACATGCCCCTTTTTCCTATCCATCTAATCAAATATCTGTCCTGAATACCCAATTGGGACCCCCATTGGCTTGAACAGGCCGCTCTCTCGGCCCAGTGCACAATGCTGTGCCCAATAATCCATACCACCCTTCTTGCTTTTCTGTAACTTGCAGGCCCTAGGAAAGAGAGAAAAGTTTATTACTGACTCTGATATGGACGTATGTATTTTTTGTAGGCCTTTGATTTCCATCTACCTATTGACTTAATTGCATAAACAGGTAGGCCTGCGGCCGCTGCCGTAGTGGCCGCCCCTATTCTAAATGAATGGGATCCGAATTCCTGAGGCTGCAAGCCTGCCTTGCGCAGCGCAATTTTCAGCACTGCGTTGAATTGGAAGCATGTCAATGCCACTCCCGTCTGGTGTACAAACAAATCCCTCATAACTGGTGGGCGAATGATGCAGTACCTCCTCAGCTGCTCTACAGGGCATATACGTTTGTCCGCACACCTGTATAATTGTATCTTTGTTCCCATCTTTCTCTGGTCAGTTTTTGATTGCCTGAGATGCAGTTCAATGCCACGGTCATTCCAATTGAGGTCCTGCCACGCCAGAGCGCGACCGGAAGGGTCCTTACGTGATGCGGGTACTACCTCACTGATCCGGAACCCCCCGAAATATGTCACCAAATAAACCGTGGTAAACAGCTGTGTTTCGAATGTATCCGTACAGACTGAGGGGAGAAGGCCCATAAGCCTCGTCAACACAGGTGTGGTTATTGGGGATCTGGTCAGTGTGGTGGTAACGGATGACCTTGCCCAGCTCTCAAACATTCGCTTGAGGAAAAATCCCTTGTCCGGGGAAGGAAATCCGTTTACACGGTTCATAAAAACTAATGCAGCTACCTTACCTTTAATTGTACCGACTGCTAGACCTTTTTCATGTAATGTGATAACGAATTGAATTACCTCTTGTTCTATTATGGGTAGATGAGTTCCCATTCCCTGACGTGCTCTAAATTCCTGGAACTCCCTGTAGGCCCTCCTATATGCAGACTGTGTTCTGGGGGCAAGTGATCCCTGAATGATGTTTTGCATCTTTACTTCCCAATGTTCCATGTGCCCGGTGGGAGCGGGTCTGCACACTCCTGAGCCCCTGGCGCCAATTCCCGGAATCGGTTCATCTGAAACCGAGAAAGGGCGTCGGCTATGCCGTTGTCAATCCCGGGCACATGGCGAGCCGAGAAGAGTATGTTATCAACCAGACACATCCTCACAAATTCACGAACAAGGTTCATTACCCGTGGCGAACGGGATGACAGGGTATTAACCACATGTACGACTGCCATGTTGTCACACCAGAACCTCACAGTTCGATTTCTGAAGTGTCGTGTCCAGATTTTTACAGCCAATACAATTGGAAAAAATTCCAAAAAAGTCAGGTCCCTGGTAATTCCCAACTCATGCCATTCCTGGGGCCATGGTGCGGCACACCAATGTGTTTGAAAGTAAATCCCAAAACCCGCACCCCCTGCTGCGTCTGAGTGCACTTGTAAATCAGCTCTCAGTATCAACTGCTCTCTCCAAAAGCTGATCCCGTTGTATTCCTGAAAAAATTGGAGCCAAGTATTTAAGTCTTCTCTCATCTCCTTAGTTACTCTCACCCTATAGTGTGGTTGGAGTTCACCTCTCAGTTTACCGTAAAGTCTGGAGAGGAAAGCTCTTCCTGGTGCTATCACCCGGCAAGCAAAGTTGAGACTGCCAATTACCGATTGCAGTGCTCTCACTGTTATTTTCTTTGTTGCTATAGTCTCCTTAACTTTACTAATTATATCCTCCAATTTTTTTACTGGAAGTCTTGACAGCTTTAAATTTGTGTCGAGTTCAATTCCCAAATAGGTGATAATTGTACTAGGTCCCTCCGTTTTTTCCGGTGCCAAAGGGATCCCTAATTCCCATGCCATCTCTTGGAAGGACCGTAGTGCTTGAGCACATTCCCAGTTATTCGGAGGGCCAATTATTAAAAAATCGTCCAAATATTTGGTCATCTCAACCGTTTTAACACGCTGCCGGAAAATCCATTCTACAAGTGAGCTAAATCGCTCAAATGCAGAACAGGATATGGAGCACCCCATGGGCATTGCCCTGTCATAATAGTATGCTCCTTCGAAGCAGAAACCTAAGAGGTGAAAACTGCTAGGATGTACTGGTAACAGGCGAAATGCTGATTTTATATCACACTTCGCGAGAATTGCCCCTTTTCCCATGGCCCTAACTTTTTCCACCGCCTCGTCGAACGACGCGTATCTAATGGATGTGAGTTCCTTAGGTATCGCGTCGTTAACTGATCCACCCCGTGGATAGGATAAATGGTGGATCAAGCGAAATTCCCCTTGTGTTTTCTTTGGGACAATTCCTAGGGGGGAGACAACTAGACCAGTCGGGGGGGGGGCATTGTAAGGGCCTGCCACCCTACCTTCATCAACTTCTTTCCTAATTTTTTGCTGAACTAAGTCCTCCCTTCCTTCCACTGATTTTAAATTTTTGGTGACTTTGGGTTGTTGGACCGGGCTAGCAGGAATAATGAAACCAAATCTAAAACCCCGTATTACATAATCTACTTCAGTCCTGTCGGGGTGCATGGCCAATGCCTGCTCAAGGCGGTCAGTTTGGATTGGCGTCGGTCCCCTTTTGAGACCGTGGGCCCCCCATGCTATTTTGCTTTGATTGTTGGGTTCCTCCCCCCTGTCCGTATCTGCCCCGATACCCCCTCTGACGGGGACGGGGGCAAGCCGTTGCTGGATGTGTCCCCCAGCAGTTAGAGCACAAGTGCCGAAATCGGCAAGTGACTCGTGTACAACGCCCGCCTTTGTTGTATTCCCAGCAAGGCCCTGGTGTACCCTGTCCCCACTTTCGCGCTTCGCCACGAAATGGCTCATTTGCAGTGGCAACCCCCCCTTTTACTAATGGGTGACCACTGTCTGCCCGCGGGGCGCATGTGGCATCAATCATACTTTCGAGCCAAAGGTCGGCAGCATGCTTATCCCATTGGAGCCCTGGAACATTTGCCGCCCTATGACGGAAGGCTTCGTCATAACGAAGCCATGCTCCTGGGGGTCCGGTCCCATGTGCCCTACGCACAATGTCCGCGTACTTGTGGAGTTCTAAACCGCGGGCCGGGTCCTTTTGCATAATTACCCCCATATAGATGGCATATGCTGATGTCCAATTGTCCCAGTTTCGGTCGGCCTTGGGTCGACGAAACTTTTCTTTGTCCCTTCCCTCACTCTGCTCAGAGTGATCCACAATTGGATCACTAAACATCAGGGCGAATAAATCGATGTATTCACCTTTCCAAATCTTTTCTTTTGTTGCCTGCGTTAAGTGTGACCCAAATGGGGCTGCCACTTCTGGGATTGCTCCCCCTGGTGGGCGGACCACCCTTTCGCAGGGTGCGTTTAGGTCCGGTTGGGTGTGCAGCCCATCCGTCCCTGTCCCTCCTGCCGTGGTAAGGGGACTCCCGTCCCCCCCCTCCTCCGCTGGTTTACTGCGGGGGGCCTGGTTCCTTGTACCCATGTTTGGGGGGATGGCCGGCATGACCCACATCCATTCGCCCTCTACCATCTTCAACTGTGGGTTCGTATCTTTTTGCTGCTGAGTGGTATCACTTACAGGGGCCTGTTCATCTAAAAGCCCTGTGCTGGGGGATGGGCCTATCTCCCTCTGCACCGTGGAGCCTCCACCCCGAGGTTCGAGATATACCCCCTGAGCCTCACCATCGGTGCCCCTTTCCTCTAAGGAAAGTGTAACCCCTAAGTTTGTACCTGCACTCGGGGGTACACCCCCGCTTCCAGATGATTCTGGGTCGCGAGTGGGTTGCCTCCTTCTTTGCTGTGCTTCCCTCTCAAGCGCCTCTATCCTGCGGAGGAGTTCACGCTCGCCCGGTTGTTCGCGGCCGGTTGCCCCTTCACACCGCCGCCTCGTGGCCGCCGGCTCCCCATCGCCTGCAGGGATAAATACTGAGGCGGGATTACCATGCCCCCTTTCCGTCCTCCGGCTTTCTATACCCAAGGGGGGAGGCGCGTATCCTTGGCTGGGCCCAGCTTCTTGCTCTCTACTGGTCTGGTACAATCCCCAGCCAGGTATCCCCATTGGGTCAATCACTGTTGCCTCCCCGAGCCCCCATGATGAATGCTGTTGGGAGGTCTGCCCTTGGTCGCCCTGGCCATCCCTATGATGGTAATCCCCTTGTGGTCCCGTTGGCCCGGGGGGGGCCCACCAGTCCCCCGTATTGTTGCCTGGCCCTAGGGGGGCAGATACTTCGGGAATCCCCATGCCTTCCCTCGTTTGGGACCCGCTGTCCCCCTCCCTGTGGGGCGGGGATATTCTTTAATCTGGGTCCGTGGCCTCTGCGTACTCATCTCCCCCCCCCCCAGTGCAACTGGCAGCACTGTCCCTATAACGGATAGGGGGATTAATAGCCCTACGCCCCCTTCCCAATTCTTGCCGTGGGGGAGTGCTCCCGGGGGGTGGGGGGTTCCAGCTCCCCTGGGCCACTTCAGTGTCCTCGGGGTCCATCCCTCCTTCCTCGCCCCGAGCGCTATTCTCCCGCTCAGGCCCGATCTCACCCGGCAGGGGAATGCCCTGAGCCCTCATTAGGGCTTCACATGCGGCTAGGCGCTCCATTAGTTGCGCACAGGACAGCCGTCCCGCCGTTTGACCAGCTCCTTCCCCGCTCCTCGCTGCCTTCTTCTTGCTGCGGCCCATCTTTAACCAGGCCACGTGTAGCAGAGAGTCAGCAGCAACCTCTGCTTGCTGCTGACTTCCTCTGGTCTCGCCGCCGAATGAATCCCGCTCCGCGGGTAGCACATGAACCGCCCCGCCTACAAGGGGCGGGTTCACGTCAGGGCTACGTGCTTCTCCCGCACGCCCCTTTGCCTTTCTGCCCAGCAACAGGGCTTTCCTGCCCAGCAACAGGGCTCTTCCTGTTAAGACCACTCCCAGTGGTCACATTCACTGCGGCCCCCCTCCGTGTCTCAAATCCCCCGGAGGGGGGCGGGCTATACAAATACCCCGTCGCCGCCATTACAGCGGCGAAGGGGACTTGTGGCTTCAGCTGATGCAGAAGGCTATGACTAGGGATGTGCAATTCTTTGTAGTTACTTCTGTTGCTAAAATGGATTTGCCCACATTGGTTGTAGTAACAGAGGTAGCTAAAACAGATGTGAAAGCAAATATCATTCATTCAAGCACATTCGTTTTTGTTTCCTCCTCTTCCCCCCTGCCCTCAATGCACTGCTAGCAGGCTGCAAAGCACTCAGAAGTAAGGGAGAGCAGTTACAAGACAGGAGATAGAGGGTTCCAGAATGTGCATTCCCAAATTCGTGCACTAAAGATGCGGATTAGCAACTCGGGTAAGATCGCATTTGCTCCAATTGTCATTTGAAAGCATTCACATACTCCACTGAATTGAATTGAATCCAACTGAATCGAATCCAACTGAATGCTCCAGTTGCTCCAATTGCCGTTTTGAAAGCATTCACATGCTCCAATGAATTGAATCCATTGAATTCAATTGAACTGAATCCAGTTGAATGATCTAGATACCATTTGCTCCAACTGCCACTGTACAGGTACCAAGTGACTTTTTTCACAGGTGATGGGGGTGGGGGGAAATATGTGAATAGCACTTGCACAAATGCTGAGGAGTCCTTAAGATCACGGGAGATTGCTGTAACCTGCAAATTTCATACATGTCTAAAAACGTCCTCAGAGAGGCAAAATAAAACTGCTATTTAAATTAATGGAAGACCTGCAAAGCAATTCAGTTGAAAACAATAGGAAACAAATTTAGTAACTAAAACAAATTTAGTTTTAAACAGAAAATGAATGCAGATTTTTTTAATTTATTTTTTTAAACTAATTTAAAATTAAAACAAAGTTGGTTCCTGCCTCACACCCTTAGTCATGGCTCATCCAGTTTCTCCTTCCTGCCCCTTTAATCTAGGATTCTCTCCACCATCGGGACAATCAGACCAACCACTGCCCCCGATGTTCTTGCCGCAATCCATGGCTCCTCCCTCCCTATTTGCTTGGGGAAAAGGTACTCTTCCCCTTTCCCCTGTTTTAACTCCTTTTTTGTGTGAACATGGGGTGGGAAAATTAAAGTGAGTTAGAAAATAGCTATTTTCAACAGGGTATTTGTGAGGAAAAAAAGCTCTGGCTGGTGCTGGGCCTGCCGGGGTTATCAGGCAATAACATTATTAATGTGAATCCCTACCGTCATCAAATGGAATGATCAGAGCTCATTTCCTTATGCAGACTCACTCCTTGGTCTTAATCTGCGTTTGCCATGTTCTGCAGTAAGGCATCCGTGCAGTTGCTGATTTCCCTGCATTTCATGGCCCACTCCTTTGCAGCAGGGGGTGAAGAACAAGGGGACATCTAGTAAGGCAAAAAGGGGTAACCGTTTCACACAACACTCAGAGTATGGGTTTGTGCCTCTACACGTTCTGCCCATTTCACATCCAGTATAAACTCCTTGTCTTCACTTTCAAGGCTTTGTTTTCATAGACTTGCTCTAACCGCCCTACCTCATTTCCTGCTAAAATTCCCATCTGGGAACTTCACTCCCCTCTGCACCCCCCCCCCCCCCCCCCCTCCTGCTCCCTAAAACAACTTGCCCCGTCTCCCACACTGCCCCCAATGCCTGGAACTCCCTTCCTGAGCACATACACTGTTCCCTCCCTCCTGACCTTAAAATCCCTCCTAAAACCTACCTCTTCTATAAGGCTTTCCCTAGCTCCTCACCTTCTCCCCACCACCCCACCCTCCACAGGCTGCCCACTGATGCTCCCTCTACTGTCCTATCATTAAGCATCCCTTACTCACCTGTAACTAAGCCAAGCACATGCACCTGCAACTTCTCAACTTTGTGAATGTATCCCGACCCGGTCGCTCCCTATGTTCCCATCTCCCTTCCCTTGTCCATCCTTGAGTGGGGCAAGGACTTGTCTCTAATGATATTTCAGTGCCAGGCACGTTGCTGGCACTAAATAAATAGATAAATAAAAGTGTGTTCTGAGAACCCTCACGAGCAGCTGTTCTTGTAGCCCCACCCACACTTGTATCCCAAGACAGTACCCTAAGATGTATTATTCCTGGCTGGAGAGAGTCTAACACACCCCTGCCGGGGCCCTTTCCTCCTAAGTTTTTGCCAAATGGAAGACTGAATGCCGAGGCAGCTGGGCGCCGGATGCATTCAGGTGTTAAGTTGGATCCATGTTAATGAACCTGTAGCCAAGGGCAGCCATCACGCGAGGTGACCCAGGGCAACCGCCCTGATCTCTGCCATTTCCTCTATCTCTGGGGACCCTGATGTGTGTCCCATTTTCACTACAACAGGATGGGGAGGGGGTCACTCCCTCCCAGCAGGGCCTCACTTCTAGGGCCCCATGGAGGGAGCTGGCTCACATGGTGGGGGGAGAGGGGTTACCAGGGGGGCCGCATTTTATCTTCATTCTCAGCCAGCCCTGCCTGTGGCTCCCATTTTAAACTGGAATTGATAAAAATGGATTGGACACCAGCGACACCAATGTTAATGTTGTCACACAAAGGGGGGGGGGGGGGGGAAATCAGTTTTGAGTCAATAGCTACTTGACAAAATATCAGGTGACACAGCAGGAGCCAGCTCAGCTGGGAAAGGAAGTGTATTATTAGAGTCTCTTTTCACATGAGAACCATATTTTACAGAGACAGAGTGAACCAGACTTTCCCAGAATGCTCCCCTGCAAAATAAGGATTTGGGAAAAGGATCAGTCTTCCTTCTATTTGAGAGTGATGGCTGGTGGTAGCTGGGTTCCCTGCAGGCAAATCTCTGCAAAGCTCCTGGCTCAGCTTCCCCATCCATCTGTAACATGGGGGTAATCACACACACCCACCTACTTCAAGAAGGCATTTGGAGGATTAATTAGCCTTGGACTTTGAAGATAAAAAAGTGTGACAGCGTTGATAATAATGATCACTATCTAAACTGGTTCTCCCATCCTTCGACATTATTAACCAGCTCTAGGGATGACAGCAGCTATAGAAACATAGAATCAAAGAGGTGGGAGGGACCTCAAGGGTCATATAGTTCAAAACCCTGCTGCAAGGCTGCCGGATGCCCTACATGTACAGCATCACAGTCAGATACTTGTCTGGCCAGTTTCAGGAAACATCCAATGCAAGAGATTCCACAGCCTCCCTAGGCACCCTGTTCCACTGCCCAACAGTTTTCACAGGTAGGAAGTTGTTCCTGATATTTAACAGAAACCTACTGAGCTGACCCCAAAAAGGTTAATGGATTAGAGCTGCAGCAGGTCGTACATTTGCAACCTATGGGCAATACCCCATGCGGGCACACAACAGAGTTCCCGGCCCCCCATTGGGTTCCTGGTGCCCGAAAAGATGTTGATCCCAGCACCCACAGCTCCCTGCGTTGACGCACCTCACCACCAAGCTGCTGCTCCTCCAGTCCTGGTCACTGCTCCCTGCTCCTCCCTGACCCGCACGCTGCTCAGTTGAGCTGGGGACTTCCCCGCTTGGCTTTTCCTGAGGCCCTTTCCCACCTGCACGCCCCCTGGGAACAGATAGCCTGGGTAGTTGGATAGTTCAACCAGTGGGTGCTCAACCCAACCAGCTGGTGACCAAACAAACTGGGGCAAACCAGGCACCCCAGATTCGACCGGGTGCCTGACTTGCTGGATACCTGGTTGCAGCTCTAAGACCACATTCACATCTGATGTCAGGGGGATTCTGCCGCGACTTCACTCGCGAATGACAGCGCTCAAAATCCAGCCGTCATTCGCAAGTGAAGTCACGGCAGAAACCCCGTTCACAGCAGCGGTACTTCCTATTGTAGAGTTAGCCTTCTGTTCAGTAACACACAACAGAAGTTTCTTCAAAACAGAACGTCACTAAGAGCTCAGAAGAGATGCTTCCATACTGTATAAACGGCATGGGACAAGATGGAGGACAGAGAGAGAGGAGACAAGGAGGGGGAGGGGGAACTGTTTCATCCCCTGACCCTCCCCCTACTGGACAAGCTCCATATTAAGCTTGCAGGGCTTGCAATGGGCTTTTACTTGTGACTGTTGCACAATCCAACACCCCTTCTCAACAGTCACTAGTCAAATCCACTAGGTTCATTCTTCTTAATAGCTTGCGATGGCGTTCCCCTGCTAGTGGCTTCGTGAACACATCCGCTGTCATATCCTCTGTAGGACAGTATTGCAGATCTAGGAGTCCTTGTCCCTGTGAGTCTTTCAGGAAATGGTATTTTACGTCAATGCGCTTGGTTCTGGGGTTGATTCTTTCTGTTTGCGCCAGCGCTATACATCCTTGGTTGTTTTCCAGGATCGGCGTGGGTCTGTCCAATTTTTGCTCCAGATCATTCAGAAGCTGTCACAACCAGATAACTTCTTGGCTGGCGTGTGCCGCTGCCACTTCCTCTGCCTCCATCGAGGAAAGTGTCACAGAGGCTTGTTTCCTACTGCACCAGCTGATGGGTCCTCCACCAAGCAAAAATAGGTACCCGCTGGTAGATTTTCAGTCCGAATGGTCTCCAACCCAATCTGCGTCCACGTACCCTATCAGGTCTGACACGGAAGTTGCTGGGAGCCGTAGCTTGAGGTGCACAGTCCCTTTCAGGTACCATAACACCCTCTTCACTGTGTTCCAATCCCTTTGGGTTGGGTCTGAGGCTTGTCTACACAGTATACCTATTGCCACCGCAATGTCAGACCTTGTGATTGTGGCAATGTACAAGAATTTTCCTATCGCCTTTCTGTATTGCTTATTGTCTGGCAGCAATAAGCTCGGTTCTTTGATCTCCTTTGGGTAGCTGGTTTCCATAGGGGTATTTGCTGCCTTCGTACCCCCATGCCGAAACTTTCTATCATCTCTTGTATTGCCTGTCTTTGGTTGAGAAGATAGCTTCCATCGTCTTCTCTTTCAATTTGTATTCCAAGGTAACGCGTTATGTTACCCAGGTCCTTAGTTTCAAAGTCCTGATTTAGAGCTCTCATTGTTTCACACTCGTCCCCTTCTTGCTCAAAGCATATGATGGTCATCGACATAAATTAATACAAAGATCCACCTACCCCTTAGTCTCTTTGTGTATAAGCAGGGTTCTGCTTTGCTTCTGGTAAAGTTTTCCCTCATGAGCACCTTGTTTATTTTAGTGTTCCACGCTCTGGTGGCCTGCTTAAGCCCATATATGCTTTTGTGCAGTTTGCATACAAGATCCGGCCTTTCAGCGTCTGCAAACCCCGGTGGTTGGTCCATGTAAATATCTTTCTTCAACTCACCATTTAGGAACGCTGTTTTCACATCCATATGCTTGACTTGCATTTCTCTTCCGGCAGCCATGCTTAGTAATGTTCTGATTGTAGCGTGCTTAACTACAGGTGTATATGTTTCATCGTAGTCTTCTCTGTACTTCTCGCAGTATCCTTTCGTGACAAGTCAGGTCTTGTACCATTCAATATTTCCCTGTGCATTGTACTTTATTTTAAATTTCCATTTACAACCTACAGTCTTTCTCCCTGCGGGCAGTGGAGTAAGTGTCCACGTCGTGTTGTCCTGCATAGACTTTACTTCTTCTTCAGCCGCTCTTACCCATTTTTCTGCTTCCCCTTCTGACATCTGCGAGATGTCCTCCCAGGATGCTGGCTCTGACAATTTACTGGTGCTGACTTTGTAGGA
>QEPC01014667.1:2385535-2451187 GCA_003113815.1 Sphenodon punctatus
TTTTTACATTGCAGCCATTTTTAAATGGCTGCAATGTAAAAAAATCCGGTACCCGGAATCCGGTAACCGGACCGGATTTACCGGGTCGAATCCGATAATGCCGGTACGCCCGGTACCGGCATTATCGGATTCCGGATTTACCGGTTTTCCCGTGCCTAACAAACACTGCCCTGAGGCAGCCTAAAGTAGCCGCAGCTGTAGACGTGACAGGCTGCCATGGAAACCAAGTGACCACAGCTGCCTGGAGCAAAGCAGTTTACCAGGAGAACTTTTTACACACAAAAGTTCTGGGAGAAGTTCTATGCAGAAGTTCAAAGATCTGGATGTTTAAAATCTGGGTGAGTGATTTAGACACACAGAAAGTTCCGGATGGAACAGCAAACAGGAGAAATGTGTGTGTAAAAACACCCAATACATCTTTACTGCTTACACAGTGTGCAAATTAAGACAGGAGCATTCATTTACAACACTTGGAGAAGTGCTGTCAGGATCCCAGGTGGAACAGGATCCCAGGTGGTAACTGAGTAGTCCCAGAAATGCCTGCTTTTGCACTCCTGTGCTGAGTGAGGCCTGAGTCTCTGAGTCCATGCTTTTGGGGGCATGATTGAATTTGTAAGAGCCTTAACTCCTCTTTTAAATCAAAGGCTTTTTGATCTATGAATATAAATAATCATAATCCATCTCTGCTTCAGGCCCAGCCTCTCCCAGTAGAGGATAAGGAGAAAGAAGCACTGATTGTTGGGGGAGCTGCAACTACTAGAGACCCAGACTTTTGAAGCAGAGGGTGCTTTAGAGAATGGGTCAGTCAAGAGATCTCTGTTACAGTTGTCGGAGGATGGGGAGGGCTCTCTTAAGCACCTACTGAATAACACACAGCAGAAGTTTCTTCAAAACAGAACTTTACTAAGAACTCAGAAGACATGCTTCCATACTGTACATACTGCATGGGACAAGATGGAGGACAGAGAGAGGAGAAGAGAGGAGATAAGGAAGGGGGAAACACTGTTTCATCCCCTGACCCTCCCCCTACTGGACAAGCCCCATATTAAGCTTTCAGGGCTTGCAATGGGCTTTTACTTGTGACTGTTGTACAGACTGCATGGGACAAGATGGAGGACAGAGAGAGGAGAAGAGAGGAGACAAGGAGAGGGGGGGGGGAAACACTGTTTCATCCCCGGACCCTCCCCCTACTGGACAAGCCCCATATTAAGCTTGCAAGGCTTGCAATGGGCTTTTACTTGTGACTGTTGCACAATCCAGCAATTCTTGCTACTGCCCAGGCTGTTCCTTCCCCCCGCCCTCCCATTTTATACTGGTGCATGCATCTGGTTTTTCGTTCCTGTCTGTAATACTAGTGCCTGAGAAACACACTTCTTTTGTTATGCTGAGTGCTGAAGAGGAACAAGACCTTGAGCAAACACTGCTGAACCTTGAACCGGTTTGAATCGGAGCTTTGTAGCTGACCCCTTGCCCTGACTCTTAGAGGTCAGGCAGATTGCTAGGTCAGGACTTCAAATATATATATTTTTCTCTCCAGTCCTGACAAAAAGAGATGCATTTCTCTCTCTCCCTCCCTCCATCTCCCCTCTCAGTTTTTAACAGCATTTTATGCTCTTTCAAAAGCCTCCATCTGCCTTTGCCTCTCCCCTGCAATGAATCAGCATGGACTCTAGCTTATTATACACAACTTTGTTACAGGCTCCACTTCAAAAAGCCCCAGTTCAAAGGGTCCCAGAAGTGTTGAACAGGTCAGCACTTTAATGCTCATCTCCAGCTCTTGAGGAAGCGGTGGCAGCAGCAGCAACATTGCCACAGTTTTGCTCAGCTCCTGCTTTGCAAAGACTTTGGCCTGAAAAAAGGCCACAGAATTTAGGTGTCCCTTAGTGGCAAAGATCGAACACTGGGAAACCAGCCTTGTAATGGCAGTGATACTAGAGGGGATCATTCTACCCACAAGGATCCTGGATAAGCATTTATTTCAAGGGGGCTGTGTTAAGCGAAAACCAAGCATGGTCCTCTGAGCAGACATCACCAGTGCTAGCACTAAGCACAGGAACAAGATTACTACCTATGATAAGTACTATCCATTTAGAGAATTTTACCCCAGCCTAGATCATTTAACAATTGCCTCCGCTCCCTCCGAAAGGTGGGGGGCGGTTGGCCCTTTGCCGCGCCCGCCTGGGAGGCGGCGGGACACGGCACGAATCTGAGAAGCGCCGCCAGGGCTCCACAGCCCTGGGGCAGTGAAGCGGCCATGCTGGGGGCAGCGCGGGAAAAGGCTGGAACCATGCCGGGGTTGCTAGGCAGCCCCGGCACGGCTGATAGGTCGCAACTGCCCACGTGGGCAGCGTCCATGGACGGAGTCCAACTCTGCGATAGGTAAGGCCCCAGCCTCAGTTGCAGGCTGGAGCCCATGAGAGTCACAGCACAGTGAATGTGCTGCGAACACTCCGGCAGCAGCGGGGAAAGCCCTAAAATGGGCAAAGCAAAGAAAAAGACACCTGCCACCGTGGAGAAGTGTCGGCGGGCACCCGAGGCAACAAGATCCCCTGGCCAGGACGGCCCCGGCCAAGGAGCAGGCAGTGTTGGGCCCCCAGGTTTGGCATCTGGAGGGGCAACGGGAGAGGTGGACACCCCACTGAGGGATGGCCTCGCAGCTCGCCAGTTTCTCAAGGACCCTAGCAGCCAGGGATCAGGCGGGGGAGGGGAGACAGCCCCCCTCCTGCTGTCCCTTTGGACCTCTCGCTGCAGTGGGAGGGGCAGTGGGGCACCCGGGCTGGGAGAGCCCCTGGCCCAGAGCGGCCCAAGGCGGGGGGGAGGAGCATAGTGCCCCCCGTCTGTTATATGGAAGACCCGGGCCTGGCCAGTAGAGCCCAGAGCCCGGGCACATCGAGGGCAGCAAGCCAACCCCAGGGCGACTGGGCCTGCGCGGGCTGGGCCTCCTCCCCCCATGGTGCCCCTCCCAGCGCCCCCTGGGTACTGGGCCCCTTCGGGCCGGAGGAGAGCAGGCCGCCACTGCAGGTTGCGGGCAAGGGGCCTGGAATCATGATCGGCCAGTGAGAGCCCCTCGCTCACCCTCCTGTTGGGGGGGGCGTTTTGGGGTGACAGCTGCCCTGGGTGCACCTCCTCTGGGAGGTGGTCTGGAGGAGCCCCAGTTGATATATTGCAGGGACAAGGGCAGGCAAGATGGGGATGATACCAGCATGAGGCGGCAGAGGAGAGAGGAAGATGTTCTCCACCCAAGGGTTGAGGCCATCGAGCAGGCTATCCAGACGTTGGTGCAGCAGCGCACCCCACAACCCCTGGCCCAGTATGGAGTCTCCCACAGAAGCGGGAAGCTGTTGCAAGGTGAGGTGGGGACACACCTGACTGGGGTTTGGGGGCCCCTGGCAAGGGTAACGTGTGCGGTGGCCGGGCCAGCGGGGGGGGCACCAAACAGTGCCCCCCCCTCGTGCTGGATCAGGCCAGCCGCACCCAACTGCTATGGTAGAACCTGTCTCTTATACACATCTAGATGTGTATAAGAGACAGCCTCCCAGGAGGGCAACAAGGGGATGCCGCAGTGCTGGGGGGACAGGCCCTCCAAGTCTGGGCGCCGGTGGGAGCCCCACCTCCATTGGTGCTCCCTCCCGTGACCGTAGTGCCCCAGGCACCGGAGTTGGTTAGGCAGCGCCCCCCCCGTGGGGGGGGTGTAACACAGATGTCTCCACCCCAATAGGCGATCACCTTCTCCCCGCTACCAGGGAGCGGATATGGAGAAGAGAATATATCAATATTTTTGCCCTCCTGTTTAGCGATCCCATAGTGGATCCCGCTGAGCAGGAGGACAAGAAAGAAAAGGAACGGTTCAAGTGCCCAAAAGCGGAAAGGAACTGGTCCAATTGGACGGCCGCCTTCTCGATTTATCAGGGGGTTATGATCCAGGCATTTCCCGGGCATGTGGCCAATTTACTTAAGTATGCTAACATCATGCAGAGGGCATATGAGGCAGACCCTGCCGGGGCCTGGCTCAGATATGATGAAGCCTTCAGACACCAGGCTGCTTACACCCCGGGACTTGGATGGGACCTGCACGCAAACGACTTGTGGCTAAATTGTATGAGTGGTTTGGGCAGCATCCCTCATTCCATTAGTGGTCACTTGCTGGCTAAAGGTGGTGCCTCCTCCACAATTGAGTCCTTTCGGGAGGAGGGAAAAAACAGCCCGACTGGCATGACCACACAGTGCTGGGAATACAGTAGAACAGGTAGGTGTTCCCGGGTGACCTGCAAGTTTCGGCACACTTGCCCAAACTGCAGGTTTTCACCATGCCGCAACATGTCCCCAGGGAAGAGCAGGGGCAAAACGAAAACCCCTGCCCGGTAGGCCAGGAAAGGGCGGAGCCGGGGGAGGTGGCAATGGGGGCCCAAGCAAAGGCCCCCATGCCAGTTAGGCCTGACAGACTGGAGTCCGCTCTCCTGGAATACCCCAACCGGGAAGAGGTAGACTATGTTACTGAAGAGTTTAGGGCAGGGTTCAGGATCCCAGCAGGGAGTATTCAACAGCGGAAGGTCGCCCCGAATTTAAAATCAGTAAGGGGAATGGAAGCAGTAGTTCAAAAGAAGATTGATAAGGAGAGAGCAGAGGGCCGGGTGGCTGGTCCTTTCCCAACCCCTCCTTTTCCCAACATGGTCATATCGCCATTGGGGGTGATACCAAAGGTGGCCCCGGGCGAGTTCCGGTTGATTCACCACCTATCCCATCCGTGAGGCAGTTCAGTAAACAATTCCATCCTAAGGGAGCTAGTTTCGGTACAGTACACTTCATTTGACTCCGCATTGGCAATAGTTCGACAGTACGGCCTGGGTGCAATGTTAGCTAAATGTGACGTTAAATCAGCTTTCCGCCTGCTGCTGGTCCACCCTGAGACCTTTCCCCTCCTAGGCTTTCATTTTGCGGGGGAGTTTTATTACGATAAAGCCATGCCGATGGGGTGCTCCATCTCTTGCTCAGTGTTCGAGAGGTTCAGCACCCTTATCGAGTGGATAGTGCGGCAGCGGGCCGATGCAGTTCCTCTTCATCGGACAGACTGGAACAAGCGAGTGTATCAAGCTGATGCATACTTTCTAGAGGACTGCATACAAGCTGGGAATCTCCTTGGAGACCTATTTGGAAATAGAGCTGGACACGGTGGCATCCGTGTCATGCCTAGCTCAGGATAAGCTGAGATTGCTGTGGGAAAAGGTGGAGGAGGGCTTATGGGCCACCAAAGTGATGGCCCGTAACCTTCAATCGCTAATTGGGAGCCTTAATTTTGCATGTCGGGTGGTGGCACCAGGCCACGCCTTTCTGTCCCATCTATATGCAAAATTGGGGGGCAACCCTCCCCCACATCACCATATTAGGCTTACCAGAGAAATAAAGGAGGACTTAGGGACTTGGGCATCATTCTTGGTGAATTTCAATGGCGTTAGCTTCTGGCGGGAACAGCTCTTGCTTGAGGCAGAGCTGCAGGTGTACTCCGATGCAGCGGGCGGCTCCGGGTTCAGGGTATTTTTCAGGGGCAGGTGGGCCGTGGCCCCGTGACCCGACAAGTGGACCAACTCTGGGGTCACAAAGGACCTGACAATCCTCGAGCTATTCCCCATCATACTCACAGTGCACTTGTGGCCGTTGGAGTTAGCAAACCACATGGTGCTGTTCTGGTGTGACAACTTAGCTGTTGTACGCATCATAAACACATTGTCCTCCTGCTCTCTGCGAGTAATGAGGCTAGTGAGGGCGTTGGTGCTCACCTGTCTAAACCACAATATTCTTTTCCGGGCACGACACGTCCCTGGGATTGACAATGGTATTGCTGACGCCCTCTCTCGCTTCCAGATGGAGCATTTCCGTCTGCTGACCCCCGAGTCAGGGCGAACCCAGAACTGTTGCCACCATCGGTGTGGAGCCTTGGGTCCTAGAACTCCACGCTGCAGTCCTGGGATCACTGGCCCCGTGGACAAGGGCCACCTACGACCGGGCGTTTCACCAATTTCAGGAATTTCGGCAGGTGCAAGGGTGGGAAGTCGGTTTCCCTATCCCCAAGTCACAGATGCTCCAGTTTGCCCTCCAGCTCAGGCAGAATGGGGCTGCGCCAGGCACCATAGCAGGGAAGTTGGCAGCGTTGGGTTTCAAGAGCAGCCTGGAGGGGCACCCACCCCCGACAGGGGTTTCTTCACCAGGCGCCTCTTGGAGAGCTGGGCCAGGGAGCGGGGTCAGACACAGGATCAAAGAGCACCCATCACACCTACCGTCCTGCTGGACCTCTGTGGCGCCCTATCACATGTTTGCTACGATAATTATGAAGTTTCTCTGTTTAGCACAGCATTTAAGCTAGCTTTCTTTGGGGCCTTCCGGGTGAGTGAACTGGTGTCCAAGTCAGCCAGGGACAATACAGGTAAGGCACTTAATGTTACAGATGTACGCATTGAGGCAGAATATATGTCCCTACTGATTCGTCGCTCCAAAACTGATCAGAGGGCGAGGGGACAGCTGGTTAGGCTTTCACGGTCTGAGAACTTGGAGCTCTGCCAAGTACAAACAACAGGGGCCTACCTGGCCATGCGCCCGAGGGTCCCCAGCCCCCTTTTCTGACATGCGGGCGGGCAACTGCTAACAAGGCACCAGCTCGCCGTCATGCGGGTTGCAGTAGCTCGGGTGTGTCTGCCAGCAGAGCAATATGGAACCCATTCGTTCCGGATAGGGGCTGTTAGCTTTGCAGCAGCCGCAGAGCTGTCAGATCACAGCATCAGAACAGGCCGATGGGGGTCTGGTGCCTTCCAATCTTACATCCGCCAGCCCCCCCCTACACACACTCAGCCTTAAACTTGTCATCTTATTCCCAGGTGTACCCCCGCGGCGACAGACACAGATTTGGATTGTGGGACACAGTCTGGTGCACTGGGCTGGCAAGGAGGCCAGTCAGACCAGATGGAGAACACAGCTTGGCCTGTCGGAACGCACGGAGATCCACTAGATGGGTCGGGGCGATATCAGATGGCATCACCTCCTGCCAACACTCAGTAGGCCCTTCCGGGGACAACCACCTGATGTCTTAGTCTTGCACTTAGACGAGAATGACTTAACCCAGGTGAAAGGGGTACACCTCATTAGAATGATAAAAGGGGACTGTGGGAGGTGAAACGCCTTTTCCAATCAGCATTAATTATATGGATAGACCTAGTGGAGAGGGTCTCATGGGGGAGAGGGGTTCACCCAAGGAAGGTAGATAGGGCCCGGAAGAACATTAATAAAGATGTTGGGAGGTGGTTAGTAAATCTGGGAGGTGATCGGATTGGCAGCTACGCCCTGACCCATAAACGGCCAGAGTTATTCCACCAAGATGGGGTACATTTGTCACCTGAAGGAAACCATCACTACCTGAAGGCCCTGAAAGAAAAGCTAGAGCAGGTTTTAGAGAGTTGGTAGAGCAAGTTGTAGGTATAGTTAGGAAGGTGGGGGTCGGGCTCGTCCAGGTAAACTCGGCGACCCCTTAGTGGCAGGGGTCCAGTACCGAGGGTTAAATCATAGGTTAGTAAGCACGAGTCTTCTCCTTAAGAGATGGGGACGTCACACCTACTGGAAATGCAGGGGTAAGGCAGCCGGTGGGGCAGAGTCCTTGGGAGGAGTGGGTCAGCGAGGGCTGTAGGAGACGTATGGTCCCCCGCCTGCAGACCCATTCCTCCTTACTCAGCTCCACAAGAAGCTTGGTCCTCCTCGCACATGGCAAGTGCCACGACAAGGGGGAGACGTTGTTTGGCTGAAGGATGGTAATCGATGGTGCATTGAAACCACGTCTGTTTGTTCTTTGTTAGGATGATGTTCAAGTACTGGACCCACATCGCACTAGGCGATTTCCCTCACCTAATTGCAATTAATGTAATTTGGTTTAATAGAGAGTGCAGCCGTTTAAACCCCAGCACTGGTGTCCTGTCTCCTTTCGGTGCACCAGCAATAATCTCATTTATATAGCTCTTCCCTCTGCCCCCAAATGGTGCTCAGAGCACGTCACAGAATTAATAAAATACAATAAAACAACCTAAAAGGGGTGGGTGTGTGTCAAAATACATTAAAGGGAACCAGCAGTGGATCTTTTTTATTCTCCAGGTGCTTTTGGAAGGTGAGGGGGGGGGGGAACTGAGATGCACATCTAGGAGTGAGTGCCACACCAAAGGGTCTGCCATAGCAAGGGTACTTGCTGTGTGGTATTTCACCCCATTATCACACCTGTCCTTTATGAGCTGCACTGGCTGCCTGTTGGCTATCAAATTCAAAGGTCCTCTTATTAATAAGTAAAGCCCTGAATGGTTTGGAACCTGGCTGCTTGAACAGTCACCTCCTGCCCTGTATTCCACCACACCCATTATAATTTACAGGGGTTCCCCTCAACATGAACCAATTACACTTGCAGAAAAAGCCTTTTCTGTTTGGGTTTCCCATCTAGAGAACTTGGTCCTTCCCAGAGTCCCACATGTAAAACTTGTTTCTTTAAAATGGTTTTCAGGATTTGATAGGTTCTTCCCCCTTCTGCTTTCTCCTCTGTTCTAATCAGGTCTGTTCTGTGGTGATATTATTTTACCTATTTTTGTAATGTGCTCTGTGAAGCCTAAGGAAGAGTGCTACATATGTACAAAGCTCTGACCCAAATGGGCACTCAGAACTAAATCTAGAACCCAACCTTTCTTTGAAATTGGAAACAAAAATTGGCCAGTATTTTTTTTATGACATCATTTCCACACAGATCTGAGGACCCAAGTTCTAGCAGAACTCAAGAGACAAAAATCTAATTCAAAGGGCTGCCCCTGCAACATTTTAGGTGCAAGAGGAAACAGTGGCAGAAACTGCCCCATTCTTGCAAGAACGTTTCAGATATTTCCACATTTCTATAGTCCTGACTAGTTACAGGCCTGAGGACGAGCCTTATGTGGCCCAGAAGCTGGCATATTCTCATCAGGATGCCGTCCCTGCCCTACCCCTACCCCCCATTCCTCGCAGGAGCTGCTACCACTGCTGGTGTCACCCCCACCCCTCCCTGATGTGTGAATGTATGTAAGTACAGGTATGTTAGCATGTGCACACGAGTGAGCATATGAGTGCACGCGTGTGTGTGCGCACAGACAATGATTAGGGCCCTTCACCCCAGGTTGGTGGCGGGGGGAGGTTGCCGCGCCCCTCCCCTGTAACAGCCTTGAGAGGAGCGCGGAGGGCTGCAGGGGCTAGGAGACCCCATTTGTTCGGCCTGGGCACTGGCAATTGGTGGCCCAGGCATCACATGCCTATGAACTGGGCGCCTGATTGTACGGCGCAGGGGTAACTCCTCCCCTTTGTTAGAAAGGGGAGCAGGGAGCGACTGCCCACGCACGTGGTTTTTCTTCAGCAGGCTCCATTCGTGCCTGCATTCCCCAAGAGGCAGCCCCCACCCACCCATCCCTCTAATACTGTGGGTCTAACTGGTTGCCATAAGGGGACCAAGAAGGAATTTTGCAAGGCACCTCAGTCATTATGAGCGGCCTTTGTTGTTTTGCCTTCTCCACAGTATTGGAATAGGTTAAACAGTCGACTAATGGTAGTTTCACTTAATTTGTAGTAATAGCTGATTGGACAATAATTTTAAAATAGTTTAACTTTAATTGGGATACTTTAATTTGGTATAATTAAGATAGGGACAATTACATGATCTGACAACGATTTGGCTGTGGAACTTGTTAAGAAATATATTATGTCGCACTCTTGCGGGGGTCCAGTATGGTAAATAGGTTGTTTGGTTAGGTAGTTTTAGGATTGATAAAAGAGTCATCTCCATAAGAGATGGGGGGAGGGGGTGCGATACCTGGTGATAAGCAGGGCATGGCTAGCATCGGGATCGTTCCCCTGGGAGGGGTGTCAAGTGGGGGTAAGGGCAAGCACGGCCCTCGATCTTAATGACACCTTTCTCCTGACTTGTGCCCCTGAGGGCATTCCCCCTTCGGCCTTGGCCAGGGAGCTGTTTGAAGGGGAAAGTTTTAGCTGTTGATTTGGTAATGGCATTTGGAGGGCATATCCAAGCCAGATACCGGTTTAATGATCTGTTAGGTTCTTACAAAATACTGGACTCATGATTGCCTAGAGGCAATCTCACCAACGTTTCTTGCTCTGATTTGCATTAAAGAGTGTGGCCTTTGAAATCCATTTCATGTCTCCGTGTCTCATTTCTGGGTGGGGGGTGCATCGGCAATGTCCCAATCTTTGTTCCATTAAAATAGGCGAGGTAGGAGTCATCACACAGGAAGCATGACCATATCAGATAGGGGTGGGAGAGTCCCTTTGACCCAAATGAAGGCCCTTTTCACACAGACACTCTAACACTGATAAAATGGGCATTGCATTTTATTATATATGTTGCAGGGCACTCGTACAGCACACCCGCAGCCCTGCAACATGTATAATAAAATGTAACACCCATTTTATTAGCGTTAGAGTGTCTGTGTGAAAAGGGCCAAAGTGGGGCCACATCAGAAGGAGGCAGGGCAAAGCCGCAGGTAAGTTATCATCCCACCACTGTATAGAAGACCAAAAGTATTCAGTGGGGTGACTAAAGGCCCATGCAATGCAGCCCTTATTTTGATGGCTTCTTTGAAGATCTTGTCTTGTGTTGTCCACGGCATGAATGTAACTCTCAGCAAGTTATTTATTTTATTTCCATTTTTATCCTGCCCTATCCCTGAAGGCTCAAGGCAGCTCACTTCATGTGGCCAGGTCCATATCTGAAAGGGACGCAGCCTTCTAACCAGATGGAGTTGGTGAAAGGTACTCCTGGCTATGGCTGCAACCTGATGTTCCAGATGCAGCTTGGGATCCAGGAGCACACCAAGGCTGAAAACCTGAGTAACCAACGATGGGAGTCCCAATCCCCTCGAGGTCACAGGGTCAGTCAACTAACATCACTTCAGTCTTGTCTGGATTCAACTTCAGTCGGCTCACCCACATCCAGTTCCTGATGGCAGTCAGGCACTGAGTAAGCACTGAGACTACAGGACCTGGGTTGGATGAAAAAGATAAATAGATTTGGGTGTTGTCTGCTTATTGATGGTAGCACACCCCAATTCTATGCACGATCTCGCCCAGCGGCCTTAGATACGCATTGAACAGGAAGGGAGACAAGATGGAACCCTGTAGGACACCACAGAAGTCAGGACAGGAAGACGACGGACGATCGCCCATCACCACCTGCTGAAACCTCTCCAACAAAAATGAACAGAACTAGGGCTGAAACAACAAAATTCATCGACGAAATTCTCGATGGGGAGGAGCGGGGGACGAGCCCTTGCACCATCTTGCCCCCTCCCTCAAGATCTCACAAATCTTGCTGAGGGCGGGGGAGGCTGGGCCGGGTGCCCGAGGTGAGCAGAGGCCAAAGACTTACCCCCTGGCCACTCCTGATGCCCGCCCAGACCCCCTGCCTACTCAGGGAGGAGCTGGGGGGGGAGGGGCCTAGTGGCCATTTTTAACAAGGTCATTCTGTTCTGAGCATGGTCAGAGCTTCTGAGCATGCTCAAAATAGGCTGTCCTTTTCAAAAATGGCACCCACAGGGTGCGGATGCCGCCAGTGCCATCTTTGGTAAAGGGGTGAGCATGCCCGGAAGGGCCAGTCTGGCTCTTCTGAGCATACTCAGTTTGTTAGTTTTTTATTTTAAAGCCTACAACCCCAGGAAGAGACCATGCTGTCCATGGGACCCCTTCTGGAGGGTAAGTACACCCACCCACCCCCAGACTTCGCTAGCCCCCCGCCCAGCCCCATGCCCCCACCCAGAATTTTCCTTCTCGGGGCAGTCAGGGGGTCCGCGGAGGCAGGCGCCATGGGTGGTCATGGGGTAAATCTCGTCAAGAACCGGCGAGGCTCAAGCTGCAAGTTTCAGCCATAAGCGGAACCACCCAAGAGCCATCCCATGAACCCCTGCCATGTCCTGCAGTTGCATCATCAACACCTCATGATCAACTGTATCAAAGGCTGCCAGCAAGTCTAAAAAGGAAGGTACAATTTTCCCTGTCGATCTCTCGGTGAAGGTCATTAATGCCACAAGCTCAGTCTCAGTGCTATACCCAGGAGTTACTTGGGTCGTGTCCTCTAGCATGAAAGGATCAGGCTCCCATAGAACATGGCACATATCAGCTGCTTGATATAGCAAAGGCAGAGAGAGAATCCATGGCACAATCAAGAAGCAACCTGTTCTTTTCCTCTTATCTCTCTTTATTTCATCTCCAGCTCCCAGGGGAAGAGTGCATCGGTGAACTTTTAAGAGCAAGGCTAGCTTGATCCCCATCCTCCTACAAGTTGACCTACTACACGCATTTCATCGGGTGAAGTTGGTCACAAAGAGCGTCTCCAAGGCTGCCTTATCTTAAAAGGCACATCTCCATGCCAAGCTTTCAAAACTTGGGCCTGCCAAAATTCTGCCTGCCCCCCCGCAAAAAAAAGGAAGAAAGAAAAAGAAGACTCATGCAGTGCCTATTTCAAACCCACTATTGTGCAAGCAAATGGGCTCAGTGCAGGTGCTTGCTTTAAATACAGCATATGTAACCTGTGCAACACGAAGTCCAGCCCCCGCTTTCCTTGGGTAAAGCCACACTCGCTCGTTATCCTTCACTTTCTCCTGCTTTGTCTGGATTGGTCCCTTGCCATCCTTGTGCCTGGGGTGAATAACTCAGAAATAAGTTGTCTCTTTTTCCAGGGCCCGGGTGGCATTTCTTAATGCATCTGCCTGTTTACGTTATCGAAATAGAAAGCAGCTTTGTTTATGGAAAAGATCTATTTTTGGTTTACTTTTTTCCCCCCTCCCTCTCTCTTGACTAAACTGACTTTTATCCAGGTCTGCTCTTCATGTTAGGAAAAGAAACTATCAGCATCTGCTAGCTAGTCCAAGCTTGAAAGTCTGGTTTGGGGGGGGAGGCAATTCAAGCACATAATTGTATTTTGTAAGACACCAACCACAGCCTAGTATCTTATAATGGAAGAGCAAATGGCACGTCTCTCCTTGAACCATTTTGTCATAGGCGGTTGAAGTTTAGTTGCCATAAGCTTCCCACATACCTGGGGAAAGTCATGCAGAAAACAAATCTCCACTGAACATGCTAGGAGCAGGACGGTGTGTGGGGAGGAGTGGCGACCAGGCTTGAGGCTGCAGGTCTTTGGCGTGCCATGGATGCAGAGTTTATTTCCTCCCTCAATAGTGGTAGCAGAACTGAGGTACTCAGGAGAAACAGGCGACCAGATCACAGTCCATGCCTGTTTCGTTGGGCCTGAATAGGAATAAACCGATTTGTTGGAGACAGAATCCACTAGAATCATCTCTCTCAGCTCTACCCACAGTATCGGTCATTGTGTGCCAAAACGGCAGAGAAGCCACTAATATTACTCAGCAAAAGCCTCCTTATAGCTGCTTCCTCCTCATCTATGGGGCAAGCTAGTCAGAGAAGATCAAGAGCAGCTGTTGTACATTTCTCAGTGCTGGGAATGCACAGCCAGGCAGGCTAGATGTTTCATGAACCTGGTGAAGGGGGGGACACAACCTTCATAGCTAGATCTAGCATATTTCTTATGGAATACAACGGTTGCTCCCATTGCCCAGGGCAACATGCCTCCCCATGCAGAACATATCAGAGTTAGAAACCCCCCCATTTTTCCTCTGGTTCCTGGGCTGTTTCAGGATTTCTTTCCACACTGTTCTCCTCTGATCATCTGAACACAAGGAACTCCATGCAAGAAGCCACTAAACTAATGAAGCCTGGTTTCCTAAGTAGCATGGACAATGTTCAATGCAAGTCAATGGGATTTTTCTGTTATAACAGGGACCACATCTCCCTTCAGATGCACCTATACTTGTGAAATTCTGGATCCTTACTTATCTTTAAGTCCTCTATAAACTTTGATTGAAATTGGCCTGCAGAACCAGAAGTAATTAATGGGAGATGCAGATACACGGATCAGGTGACTGTGTCTCTTTCAAAGGGAAACTGGGGTGATAAAGCATTGTGTGTGCTGCCTGTCCATGTCTGAAGCCTCCTGAAAAAGCTTCCCAGTCAATCGGTTCCAAACCTGCAAATAAGTGGGGAATAAGGGTAATTGGCACCACTGAAATGTATTCGGGAAAATAATACTTTTCCCCCCTGAAGCTACTGTGTCGACTCTTGAAAGTAACATCCGTAAACACCTCCATCTACCATCCACAAACTGATGGACTGGTGGAAAAGTTCAATCAAACCCTGAAGGGGATGCTCTGTATGTTTGTGAGGAAGGAACCCCAATCTTGCTGCTGCCTTGTCTGCCTAGAGAAAAGTGTCCCAGGCTTCCTTGGGATTCTCATCCTTTGAACTCTTATATGATCGACTAGCTCGGGGGTCTACTGGACTTAATGAGGGAAGGGTGGGAGGAAGAGAAGACTCAACAAGACAATGTAGTGCAATACATTATGCAACTGTGGAACAAGTTGGAACATATTAGGACGTTCGCTCACGACAACCTAGCTGCAGCTCAAGGTAAACAAAAAACGTGGTACAATTGACGAGTCAAGGCAAGAATTACAACCAGGCCAAAGGGTATTGGTCCTCTTAACTTTGTCAGAATCAAGTATTGGCCACTTGGCAGGGATCCTATGAAGTGGTTCGGCGGTTGGGAGATGTTGATTACGTACTTCATCCACCCGAATGCAAAAAGGAACACCAGAAGTATTACATCAATATGCTAAAGGAGTGGAAGGAACAGGATGCACCCAAAGCAGCTCCAGCAGAGGGCTTATGCACAGAGATTTCTGCCCCAACAAGCACGATGCCACAGGACATCATCACTGAGCCAGGACAGATTGTATGGGAAGCCCCAATAATGGAACCCACGTCATCTGTGGAAGACCATGGAGAATGAAGTACACAACATGCTTGCTTTAGGGATGATACAAGATTCAAACAGTCCATGGAGAAGCCAACCAGTGCTGGTGAGAAAACCCAATGGTTCAACGTGATTCTGCATTGATTTCAGGAAAGTAAATGCTATCTTGAGCTTTGATGCATACCCCATGCCCAGGGTGGATACCTTAATCGAGCAACTAGGCGAGGCACAATATTTGTCGACTATTGATCTAGTGAAAGAATATTGGCAAATCCCACTATCACCAACCCAAGAGAAAAAAGCCTTCGCCACCCACTTAGGTTTATTCCACTTCATAAGGCTGCCACTTGGGTTTCATGGGGCAACTGCAGCCTTTCAGAGGCTCATGGACAAACTACTAGCTCCCCATCTTGTATACGCAGCTGCATATATAGAGGACATTGTCATCTTCAGCCCCACGTGGGAAGAACACCTAAGTCACCTATCATGGATCAAAGCCGCCTTGTCCAAAGCAGGACTTTCTGCCAACCTTGCTAAATGCCAGTTGGGCTTACGAGAAGTTACCTATCTGGGGTACTGAGTAGGGAACGGACAGGTTTGACCTGTGAGAGACAAAATACAGGCTGGGAGAGACTGGGCCCTACCCAGGTCCAATCATTCTTGGGACTGGCAAGGTATTACCAGCAGCACGACAGCAACTATATGCCTCTATAGTCACTCCACTTACAGATGTGACAGGACGCCGCCAGCCCATCCAGCTGCAGTTGACCCCCCCAGAGGATACAAGCGTTCCACACCCTGAAGCACCGGTTGTGCACACCACCCGTATTGTACAATCATTACTTCACTGTCCCTTTATATTGGAAACTGACGCCTCTGACATCAGTCTCAATGCCGTCTTGTCCCAGCGGTGATGAGTACCCAATAGAATGTGCATCAGCCAGAAGTTGGATCGGCGAGAAAAAACCTATGCTGCCGCAGAAAAGGAGGCTCTTGCTGTACAATGAGCTGTCACTGCCTAATTATAATACCTCTCTGGGACTTGCTTTCTTCTAGTAACTAACCATGCCCCACTTCAATGGTTAACCTCTATGAAGGATTCAACCCCCCACCTCATGAGGGGGTACTTGGCTTTGCAGCCTTTTGCATTCGATATCCAGCATCTATCTAGATGCCATCACATTAACACAGATTTTGTTTCCCAGCAGGGGGACAATGCCCCAGCGACCTGTCAAGCTCCAGGCATTGTCTTGGCAGCAGAGATGTGTGATGGGTTAGGGGGATCCCCATAGCAGCAAGTCCTTGTGGCACCCACCCAATGGCGAGGGGATGGCACTTTCCCGAGGACACTCAAAGGAGTGGGGAAGCAGCAGGCAGCGAGAACACAGACAGCATGGCAGCAGCACCCTGAGCCACAAGGGAACAGGCCCACTGCAGCTGCCAGAGAAGAGTTGACCTGCCCATAAAAAGGGAAGGTCCAGCAGCAGAAGGAGGCGGAGGCAGGACAGGCTGCCTCAAGACAGCCGAGCAGAGCGCTTGGTGGGAGGCAACAAGCAGCAACAAGGAGGAGCACGAACTGACCTGGGACAGCTAACCGTGAGTGGGAGCCCCATGGAGCAATGGGTGTCTCCCCAGAGCCAGAGAGTACTTGTTGTGGAGGAGGGCACTTAGTGAAAGGCCTTGGGCACAGGGCAGTAAGCCTCTCGGAGGGGCTGGGGGGGGGGGTTCCCATCTTCCCTCCCCACCCCACCCCGGCTCCACACAAAGCAAGGGTGTTCCCTGGCCCACCTTAAGGACCTATTAGGGGTGGGGCCTGGACATATATAGGGAACAACACATTCACACCTCCCAAGAAAAACACTTGAGAGGACAATGGAGAAATGATGGAATGACAAGAAACTAAGCGGAATGCCAAGCAGGAGAATGTCTGTCCCTCTATATGCACGTGAAATATTGGGTGGCGTGTGCGTGTGTCAAGCCTCAGGCACCTTTGAGGAGACGGAGTTTATTCACTGAGAGCTGGAGCGTATTGGTTGAAGCAGCAACACTTGTCCCTCTTTGCCTGCTGGAAATGTTGGGAGGTATGTCAATAAATAATAAATAATAATAGTTCTGCCTTTGCTCTTTTGAAGGAAGGGAGGGAGCACCATCAACGTGCCTGGCACTGAAGAATCAGTAAATTAGAAACAAGTCCCTGCCCCCAGGGGGCTTACAATTTAGGATGGCCAAAGGAGGAGAGACAAGGAAGAGGAGCACATAGGGAGAGACAGGGCTACATTAATAAAGTTGAGAAGTTGCAGGTGCACATGCTTAGCTTAGTTAAAAGGAAGAAGGGGACCCTGAATAACAGCACAGGAGAAGGAGCACCAGTGAGCAGCCTTTGAGGGACTGGGGAACAAGAGGATGGAAAAGGAGGGTTTGGGGGGGAGATTTGAAGGGAGGGTGGGAGCAGAGAAATTTTGTGTTCATAGAGGGTAGTTCTAGGCATAGGGGGCAGCATGGGAGAAGGGGTGAAGACAGTGTAGAAAGCCAAAGACTATGGGGCAGGTGAGGGTGGTGTCAGAGTAGAAGCAAAGTTTCCTCAGTAGTGCAGTCTCCACGACTCTGTGATGAACAGTGGCTCAGCCCAACCACAAATCCTCTCAGGACCGGGGCGATTCACTTTTCTGTTGGCCCACCACCTAGACTTTTTCTTGGTCTTTGTGGCTGTCAGCACTGTGATGGGGAAGGTGCTGTTCATGACTGTAGTACTCACTGATGTTCTCCACTGTCTTATGGGGGGTTTAACTTGTAAGCAAAGTCCCATCCATGGGCCTTCACCCACGGTGCTCTTACAGACGGCAGTCCCCCTGCTGGGGAGATGGATCAGGCCACTGTTCTCCACATGTTCTTCTGGAGCTGGGGTCTCCTCCATACTCCTTGTCCCATACCTCAGCCTCTCTGGCCCTACTAGGTGCCTCTCTTCTGGAGCCCTACACTCCATTGGGTGTGCTCCAAGTATTTGCCCTCTTGCCTTGGGCCTTTGAAACAGGCTTCTGGCTCATCTCCCCACTCTTAGGTTTTTGGGCAATCTTGGCCTTCTTCGGAACGTCTCTGGTGACGAGGTACTCATCGCTCGCCTATGCTCCCTTGAGCTTGCTTGCCCTCTGTGGAACGCCACACTGGGCCTTGGGAAAGTCCTCAGATTTGGAACAGGTGGAATTCATCTGTTTATCACTACTGGGCCTTCCACAGGCGCCATGCCGAGCCCAACTCCTCCCTGCTGGTATGCTGGGTGCCCCCTAGCCTCCGGTAGTCCCACAGTGTTTCTTCCCCAAGCCTGACTGCCACTCAGGCCTAGAGGTTGCCCCACCTTTGTTTAGGATCCCCCAGGCAGCCTTCTCCTGAAAAGCAGCCACGGGCCACACTAATGCCCTGCCCTCCAAGGCCTTCCTGAACACACACACACACCCGTGTCACTTCAGGGGGGCATGTCAGGGCTCCCGCCGACCTTGCCAGCACAGTGACTCCAAGACGGCTTAGGAGGAGGTCCCCACCCTTCTGCCTCCAAGCTCTTATTTAGATGTCCCTCCAGTAGCCAGGCCGGGTTCTCCACGATAAGCCTTGACCTTGCCATGTGAACCACCCCTTCCAGTCACCTGACCCTCGCTCCCTTGGCTCCAAGTGAACCCCTTCTCTTCTGACTCCAGGCGAGCCAGTGGTGAAGCACCAACATGTTGTGGGCATGCTCCTGCAGCAACTAACCCCCAACACTTCCCTGCAGGCTCATCCTGGAAATGGATGGATTTTGCTCCACTCTGTGTCATTGACAGTGGGTATTTTCACATGGAGGTGGGGGTTCACAACCTCAAAGCAAGTTGGGGGGGGGGGGAGTGCACCCCCGCATCTGCCCACTAGCAGCCTCCCCTAGGTCTGCCAGGGCCCACAGTCCGCTTGCACAGTGCCCCTCTTTTACATTGCAGGCAAATCTCCCACAACACTATGACACTGCCAAGGTAACCCCCAGCTAGCTGCCCCAGGGTTGGGCTGCCCACTCTGCCGGTGGTGCTCTGGGATGTTCTGGAGCATCGGCAGTGGGGCAGGCCCAGAGCAGGGACAGCATGCCCTGCCGCCACATCTGGCAGACCGCTTTTAAAATCGAGAGCTCTCCTGGGGGTGAGGCGGGGCAGGTGTCCATGCCCCCAATGCAAGTGCTTTGGCATAAAGACTCTCAAGCTATGGGTTCTTCTTTCTGTGACCATACTCCTTTGTGTTCCCATGATTGGCTCTCTGATAAACTCAGGTCCGTGACTGCAGAAAAACTTGGAGCCATGGGCCTGGGTTTGGGTTAACATGTACATGTGAATCTATAGCTATAGGTCTGGGATGGAGGGGCTGCTTTTCTCCCTGCTGGAAGCAGGCTAGTCCACTAGCACAGGCAGCAATTCCTTGTTCCCTACTTCTCAGCTGTTCATTGGGGAGCAGATCCCCCCAACTCATACTGAATTGCTGCTGGTCTTCCACCAGCTGCCCCATTTTTTTCCTGGGGACTACTGTCAGTAAAGCCATGGAAGCACCCATCCATCCAGCACACAGATTCCTATTACAGAACATTTCTTATTATCTTCTAATTTCTATAGTACTTTCAGTGTCCAGGGTGCTTCACAATCCTTATCTAGTTCACCCTCACAACAACCCTGTGAGGTATCTCATTATGATGTCCATTTTACACATAGGGAACTACGGCCATTTTTAGCCGGATAATGTGGCAGGGTGGGGGAGCAGACATGCACTTCCAGTGGGTGGGGGGAGGGTTTAGACCGTGTCAGACGGGTGTGCACCCCCATCCACCCTCCAGCCGCCCAGGCCCCCACATGGAGCAACCTGGGTTTTTCCTGGTTACTCCGTGTGGGAGATGGGTGGAGGTGCGTGGGTCATGAGAGCGCAGTCCCACCC
Source organism: Sphenodon punctatus (assembly GCA_003113815.1). Classification (NCBI taxonomy): domain Eukaryota; kingdom Metazoa; phylum Chordata; class Lepidosauria; order Sphenodontia; family Sphenodontidae; genus Sphenodon; species Sphenodon punctatus. The sequence goes on from QEPC01014667.1 coordinate 2,405,349, forward strand.
ACTGCCACTTTTAAATGGGCGGTATCACACGTGTCTACTTGGTGGACGTGCATGGTACCATCTCATCTAAAAGCAGCCTGAGACTGAGAGACAGTGACTTACCCAAAGTCACCCAGTGAGTGCATGTTTGAAACTGGATTTGAACCCTTGTCTCCCAGGTACAGGCCAACACCTTATTGAGTAAGCTACACTGGTTCTTATTTATACATGTGGCTATCTACTTCTATTTTACAGGAGTGTGTAATGTGTAGGAACACCCTGTGTGTATGAACAATGACCAACACAATAGAACCCAGGTCCTAGTTTGGCTCTGCATTCTTCCATTATCTAGTTAACTATTATTAATAAATTAAGGGGGGGGAGATGACTGAGGGAGTATCCCTGCTGTATCTTCCAGACAAAGTCCGTGCCAGCAATGATATATTTAATGTGTGGGGGCTTCCTTGATTTACACCCTTGTAAGAATCAATAATCGGGGTTTCCTTTTCATGTGCAACTTTCATCTCAGGAAAGGGGGATATTGCATATCAAAGGCTGCCATGCCAGCCACTTTAGATTTATTAGTAAATCCATTGAAAAAACATTTCCAGGGAAATAAATCTCCGCCGGCTGACTTCCTCCTATTCTTTACTTATCCTCTTATTGATTTTTGTCTCGGAGATTTAAACCTCTCAATTTGTTTTATGAGACACTTGTCGAACAGATGACAAGAGAAAAGACAGTGCTGGATATTTTTCTGAGCAGTTTTTAAGGAGAAATAAAGAGCATTTTCTTTTAAATTAGTCTTGCTCTGGTGACATGGAAAGGAGGATATTTCTGACAAGCCCCTTTGGAAGGCTTTAGATCAATGTGCACAGAGTGAGGTTGCTGGCCAGGCACTGACACGGACCCGCGATGGCTATGCCACAGGAGCTCATTGACAAGTTTGACATGTAAACAAGCTGTTGCTAAAAATATTTAACCCAGGGGACATGGGATGGTTCAGAGGACTGGTAATGGAATACAGATCCATTCACCTCTAGGCATCGGTTCAAATCCAGGCCAATGACTGAAAGTCATTACCTACTGAAAGCTGTTCAGTGCCCTCTGGGGAATTGCGTTGGTGGGCTTCGCTTTGTTCCTCGAGGGCCAGTAATCATTACATTGTGCTGGCAATCTCACTAGAGAGTCGGGGTCAATGCTACTTACCTACGTGCCTTCCCAGCAGCAAGAGTGTTCTTAAAGGGACAGGTTCCCTTATTCCTTTGTTAGCCGTTGGGTGGATGATGTTTGGACTCCATCTGCAGTGGAATAGTGGCCAGAATGCCAGCCTGCTACTGGCCACCATAGAAGAGTGCACAGGGACACTATTAAAGTGGCAGATTCCCACCTCCTTCCATCCAAACCTGCTGGATAGCATTCGTGAATTGCACCTAAAAAGTAGACAACCTAGGTAGCTTCTCACTAAGTGCTTCTGCAGGTAGTTCAAGAACTGAACAAACGGATCAACAAAGCTCTCCCCTTCTGCCCACACAGGCAGGTGGGGAATGAGAAGGAAAAAGATGGTATGTCGAATCTTAGCCATTGCAAAGCCCAGTCAAATGGGCCCTGTATTTGTTTGGGCTGTCCCTAAAAATAACTTCACTGTCTGCATATGAAGCAATTCTGCAACCCGTGAATCAGTGGGAGTGTTTCACAGAGATGGAAAGAGGTATTATTACAAAGAGACCTTCCCTCCCCTCTCTCCCCCACCCCTCGTTTTTGCTGTCTTTTGAAGGCCTCCTTAGAAGGAACTAATGGCCCTATGGGACGGGCCCATTTCTGCCAATAATTGTAGGTCAAAAGTTAAACTGAACAGAGAAGAATGGAGACCGGGTAAAATGTGCCATAAATCTTGACATTCTAATTGTGCCCTGTCCACTGCAGCCTCTAGCAGTGTCAGCGTGCCTGGTTTACCTCACTCCTTCACAAAGAGCCAGATCCTGCTCACCTCAATCACTCAAGTTGTCCAACTGGGTTCAAAGTAACTGTTCGCTAGATTAAAGCAAGCAGGATTTGGGCTCCATAAAGTCTCCTTGCAATAACATGAAAATGTGCAAGAGCTAATATAATTCTGTCCTGCAGTTACACAGACAAGAACGTATTTTGGTTCCATATTTGCTCTTCTCGGTGAATGGAAACTTCATCTGATCCTTGTCAATAAAAAGGCACAGAGCTTGGGCAGGCAAGGGGCCAGGGTAAAGATTTGAGGAATGCAGGGATCTTTCAACACAAATAATTTGAGAAGAATTTTTTTTTAAAACTATGGAAAACTAAGCATTTTTTATCTTATCATAGTCATATAAATAGTCTTAACCAGGTATCTATTTGTATGTATGTCTCTGTATGTTTACTAGAGTCCAAAGTTACAAACACCAGAAGGTAGGGGGACTGTGCATCAAGTATGTCATACAAGAGAACTGGGGATAGCAAAGTTGTTAAATTTGTGGGGAGGAAGAAGGGCGCATTGATCACAATGGCCGTTTTTAGACAGATGCTGGGGGGTGCGGGTAACGGGTCCGTGTGCACTTGGTGGAGCGCACAGATACTTCCAGTGGGTGGGGTAGGGTTTAGATGGCAGTGGATGGGTGTGCGCTTGGTGTGCGCCCCCATACAGCCACCGGCCACCCATACCCCCACACGGAGCAACCTGGGGTTTTCCTGGTTGTTCCATGTGGGGAGGTGAGTGAAGATGGGTGGAGGTGTGTGGGTCATGGGAGCAGTCCACCCACTGCCACTTTTAAACAAGTGGCACCACACGTCCACTGGGTGGACTTGTGCGATACCATCTAGTCTAAAAATGGCCAATGAGTGAAAACAGACATGCACGTAAGTCTGTTTTAACACCAGTAACATTTCTTATGCATGTTGCATTTCTTATGCATGCATGTTGCAGCCCTGCAACATGTATCATTATTCTCTAGGTACAGCAGTCCCTAATGTTTGGGGAGGTAAAAAGATTTAAGGTTCCAGATACAGACCAGAGAGGACTGTGGAAAATTCAAAACATGACCTATAGCTAATGGGTAGTTTAGGAAAGTATCTGAGGATTTCTTGTTACTTGTTTTTCAATTATATTTTTATGGTTGAAAACTAAAAAGATATTCCTTACAAATAATAAATGAGTTCTATATTACCAGTATTAAACATGGGTGGGAGCCTGATTTGTGTGACATACTTTTTGGTGGAGATTCTGTAGCAGAGTGACGAACTAGGACAGGGGCATGTTAAAAATGGCAATAAAGCATGACTTTATGAACAGCCCCTTATGAACTAGCTGGTTGACCGCACACCTCACTCTTTCAAAACTCTAAACATAGCTCTTTTGCCTGTGCTGTGGTTTTTTCTTTCCCCCCCATGGATATTTAAATCCATGGTTTTAAAACTGCAGTTAAATTACCATATACTAGGGCTGAAATGAATATGGCATATTCACAAAGATAACTTGTATATTTGTTCCCACAAACAAATATCCAAATTAATCGGTGTTACTGTTGTAAAATTCATATATTAGCACCTTTGCTTTGTTCAATTTAGCGGTACGACTTGGCAGTTTTATTGAATTGGTGAATATAACTATGATTGGTCCAAAGTGAAGGATGGTTAGTTTGAAAGATGAAATGAGGAGAACTGCATTAGTGTGCAATTGTACACATTTCTGGAAACCAATAGAAAAGCCTTTTTCCGAGTAACAGACAATGTCCGTTTCCAAAGTTCTACCACCTGACGCCTTCTGAAGAAGCTTTCCAGCCAATTGACTTCATACAGGTCAAGTGAAGAGGAAGATTAATTCAGTTGCTGTTGCTGTCCCTATTGACACAGTTCAGAGTGACCAGAAAGAGTGTCCAGAGCCAGAATGGGCCAGATTAACAGAGGGGTTATCTGGAGCCAGTTTATGGCTATAAGAACTTGACGGGTGGCACTGGCAATGTCAGTCCACTCATTGCCTTTCTGCCTATGAAACAGATTCATGGATACCTCACTAGTTAATATTTATTATGGTAGTATAGGAGAAAGTCAAAAATAGAAGCCTGGCACTTGTCTCTCTCTCAGTGTGTGTCTTAGACATTTGTTCAGTTCCAATGAAGACTAACTTTCTTGTTTGTATTTTCCGCGCCAATCCTAATATCAAAGTCTAATATATTAAAGTGATTAATTTCAGACTTCGGTTACTCCATTTTATGAACGAATACAAAGTCACTGATGAAGGTAAATCCAAGGTAGCCAAGCGAGGGGGCAGACCACCATTTTTGGCTCACACAGTCACACAATTTAGGCGAACAATTCTGTAACGTTCAACGAAGGCAGTCTGATTAAACTCAGGGTTGGAAAAGCTTTTCCCTCCCAGGAGCCACTTTGAAAATAAGTACAAGCTCCAAGGGCCACCTAGAATTAGTGGGTGGGGTGCTTGAAAGGGTGTGTTCAAGAAGAAGAGGGTCTAGAACTTAGATGTTTACCATGGATCCTTTCCACTATCCTTGTGTTCATTCATACCCTCATCTCTGCTACCTTACCCTGAGCACCCTAAGTACTTCGAGGTAGGAACTGGATCCATAGGTCAGATCCAAGAACTGGCAAGGAGTCAAATAAAAACTAGCCATGGTCCACATATTGGCCCCTGGGTCTGAGGTTTTCCAACCTTGGTTTAGCCTTACACGGGTGTTTTCAAACGTGATCATGCCAAAGTGCCACCATGAACTCACAAGATCTGGAGTGAGGCCCCAAGAGTGGCCAGGATCTAGCCAGGCCTCCGAACTGATGTGATGGGGGCCAGTCGGCTTGGAAGAGGGCAGGGAACCAGCCCCCCCTCCACTGCTCCCAGTGGCTCACCCCCCCCACCCACCCCACCTGACGGGCAGCCATGTTGGCCAGACCCGGTGGCACTCCGGACTGCAGTGAGTAAAGCAGACTTTCAAACGTGAAAGCTCGCTTTACTCCCGGTTGGGCAGTGGAATCCCAACTGTATTGGGGGCTAGCCTGGGCTGCGACTCGGGGACTTCCCTGAATCACAGCCCGGGCTAGCCCCCAACATGGCCGGGATCCATCCTGTGCAAACATTTGGTGACCACAAAGAAACGTGACAGTAGCCCACAGAGTAAAGCATGCTAAAGCACACTAAATCCAGCCACCGTCACGCCTGAAAACACGCACGTTGGAGCTTTTATCTGGGCAGGGAACACTATAAAATGTATTTGAACCTCTCTCTCTCTCTCTGCACCCCAAGCTATTTTTTTCCCCAGCTTCTTTGACACCATAAAACTTATCATGAATGAGTCTTTGACAGGCCTTGTGTTACCACCAAAAAAAAACATACTGTAGAGAAAGTATATGTCTGAGAAGAATGAAAGAGCGTAAGGAGGTAAAACCTGTATTGGAATCGGGTGGCATAACAAATCCGCCTGTAATCTCAAAAGCTCCCCAGCTCATGAGTAATGAAACCAAAGATGAATTATTACACCTTGCCCTCATAATTTACAGGTATGTACATATGATTTTACAGCATAAATCTCTCCGCTTTATATGAAAAACTAAAAGTCATATTTATCACATGTTTGTAGTTGTGTTGGCAGTTGCAAAATACCTTTTCCAAGAGAGAAGTTAACGGAGACCTTTTAATTTTAAGGACTACAAAATCCATCCCTGCTCCTTATTGTTTTTACACACTGTGTTCTTAGACAAGAGAAGGAGAAGAAGAAGGGGGGGGAAATTCTGCTGTCTAATAAATCTGAAATCCATCAGTGCCACAAAGGCTTCAATCTCGTTCCACAGTTCAGATCACGTTACATTCAGCAGCACAACAAATGCACTTTGTGCATAAACGCCAGTGGATTAAGCACTTTTAGCTCATTCTTCCAGGGTGGGAACTGGTTGAGAGGGTTTTGTGTGTTTTTTAAGCATTATGAAAATCTGTAACAAAGAATGAAATGAAACTGATCATCATTCAAGGGAGACAGGGGGGGAGCAAAAGTTTGTAACATAATCGCTGTTTGCCAAGAGGGTTTTAGCACTGCTAAAAGGGATTTTTTTAAAGTGTATTGAAATAGCTCATTGTGTCGGCAGCTATTAAACAGGGATGCATTATTGGGTTTTTCTTCTATATTCTGCATCTTTGCATTTTTAGGAACTTTCCCCTATGGGCAAAGTACATCAACCATATCTGTCTCTTTGAAACATTGAAGAATTACACAGCCTGTGATCACTCTAATAGAAGAAATTTTATCCAGATTTTTTCATGAGATAATAAAGGCCTTATCAACCTATTTTACTTGTCCTAGGCACATCCGAGTGGGAAAATCTAGTCCATAGCCCTGCAGCACCGCCGGGATGGGGTGGGGGGGTCACCAGGCAGAAAGGCTATGATCACCACTCTTCCTGTTGCCCCTCTAGTTCTTACTACACTTTCCAGCTTCCTGGTTGGTTGGCTGCCAGCCAGAATCTAAGCCTGGCTAGTAGCAGGAGGAAACTGGGTGGAACAATTCTACTCTCTTCCTGTTGCAGCTTGTGCTCTTATCGTTCCGGCCCTGCTCTTGCTCTCAGCCTTGCCCTTGTTTCCCCCAACCTTGTTTTTGTCCCTTGCCCTAATTCCCCCAGCGTGTTGCTGACCCCCAGCCTCACTTTCCTTCCTGCTCCAAGCCCAACTCCTTGCCCGACCCCAAGACTAACTCCTTGCCTAAACCCGTTAACCCAACCATCCAACTTTCATCCTGTGGTCCCTTACAAGATCAATCCATGAGGAAAGGCAGTAACAGGAGTGATAGGAGGCACCATCTGAAGTTCAGGGCTGAAGATGGCCTATGACCCAGGAAGTGTATATATAGGGTTCCCTGGCCAATCAGGGTGCAGGATTCTTCAGCTAATTGGAGCCTTGGGCAAGGCAGGTCCCCGCAGGAAGCTGTCAGGGTGAACAGGGCTCACCCTGCCCCAAGCTTGAAAACGCCTAAGGGCCCTTTAAGGGATGGGCCTGGTCACCCTTTAAATAAGTGAGCACCCAATAGATCAGGAGTGGAAAAGCAGGTGCAAGAGGTAAACCCTTGCAGATCATCGGGACAAGCCTAGACTAACCAGCGATTGCGGGTTGGTTGGAGAGAGTGGGGCTTTTCCCTAGCAGCCAAGCCAGAGGCAGACCCCAAAAGCAGCGGAGACCTGGTGCAGCCACCAAAGAAATGAAAAAGCAGGAGGAACATGGCCGGACTGAGAGCAGAGTCCAGCAAACCCACAACCTCAAGAAACAGTCGAGACCCAGCGGTATGGCTGCAAGCTAGCAAGCGCACCTAGCAGTGGGAGGCAGTACAGCTGCCAATGGCCCCCTTCGCCGCCAAGATGGCGGCGACGGGCTAATTGTCGGCCCCCCCCCCTCTGACGCCGAAAAAGACTCCGTTACGGCCGCGCAGCGGCGCCTGTTAGAGGGCGCCGCTGCAGAAAGCTGTAAAGGCTGTTGCAGCCGTTTCTCCCCATTGCGCGTGCGCAGACGCGCACCACGGGGAAATTTGTGGAGACACGCCCCTTGTAGGCGGGGCGAGCCTCCTGCACGCCGCTGAGAGCGGCAGAACAGAACGTGGAGGCAGAGAGGCAGCCCCACCCACCTCCCCTCTAGCACTGTTGTCATTGAATGGTTGCCTTAGAGGAGCCGAGGAGGAATTTTTGGCGAGCAACCAGTTACAGGATCGCTTATTTCGCCTCCTCAGCAGTGCAGAATAGGTTTTAATAGGCTAATTACAATTCTAAGTTAGTTTAATTGTTTGTTGAATTCAATTGACTTTTGATTCGGTTCTGAATTCCTTAAGTAAATAGGGTAATCCGGAAGTATTGAATCGATGAATAATTTGAATGAGGCATGCAGACAATTGTGCAGCCAAAATGGCAAGATTGTCGCACTCTGCAGGGGTCCAGTATGCTATTATAGGTAAATAGGCTAAGTTTAAATGTTGAGTCATCTCCTTAAGAGATGGGGAAGTGACCTCGGGTGTAATGCGGGGCACAGCATGCACTGGGGTCATGCCCCTGGGAGCAGTGGATTAGCAGGGTGTGTAGGGACAAGCACTGTCCTCACACCATGCAGGCACGAGACTCCTTACTCATGCCCGCAGCGGGGCTTGTCCCTCCTTTCGGCCATTTGCAATGACCTGTCGAGGGAAGGGACTGTTTGATCAAGGGTACTGACACTGGAAGGCACATCCAGGCCAGTACCGGATTTAAAATGTTATAAGATTAGTTAGCATACTGGACCCAAATTGCTAGGTGCAATTGCCCCCACCGTCCGTGGTTATCTCGTTATTGGTTGTTAATAAAGAGTGCGGCCAAGTTTAACCCAACTTTGTTGTCTGAGTCTTGATTGGGGGGGGGGGGCTTCGACAAGTGAGACTGACTGAGGTTGGAGAACAGACATGACGCTAACCACCCTTGGTGGTTATTTATGCATGTTGCAGGGCTGCACAGGGCACCAATACAGCCCTGCAACATGCATAAATAACCACCAAGGGTGGTTAGCTTCATGTCTGTTTTCACCCGAGGACTCGAGGTATTTTGGGGGATGCTTAGATAAAGAACGGGGCAGACACTAGGGCCAGGGAATGAAGCCTGCTACAGTGATCCAAGCACCTCCATGGCTATGCCATCTCTGCCTTCACCTCAAGGATGTCAGAGTGTTAAATGCCCTTGGGTAAGAACATGGAGGACCTGACCTGGGTTCTAAACCCACGTGTCAAATCTGATAGACACGCCTGAGCATCATATATATAACCTTCAGGCAAGGGAATGTATTTGTTGCCTGTTTATCCAGCTGGTTGAAATTTGTTTTTATTTATTTGCAATACCTATAACTTACATCTTTTCACTGTTTGAAACTGATTTTAATAAAAAGAAATCCGTTTCCAAAGACAAAAAACAAATCCCCCAAAGAATTGTTTTTTTGAAAAGTAAATATTTTAATTTTTGAGTAAATTTCAGTTTCTGAAAAGAAAACTTCAATTTTTGATAAATTTCAGTTGTCAAGACCCAAGGATTTTCAGTATTTAAAAATTAAATTTAAGATGCCAAATTGCCAAAAACAAACACTCTCCACTGCAATTTTCTTTTTAAAAAAAGTCAGACAAAAAAAATCCAGACTGAAAAATGAATGCAGAAATGGGGTGAATTTTTTTCCAGAAAGCTGCCTTTTTCCCTGGGGGGGGGGGGGAAACCCTGTGCAGAAATTTCCAACCAGGTCTACTTGTTTGCAATTCTTTCCCCTTACGAAATGAAATATTTTAAACAAACTAGTCAGTGTTTATGTAGGGAATACAGCAGAGGTCTCCAAACTGGATTGTCACTCAAAGGCCGTTTTCACATGGATGTCCCACTCCCCTCCACACTCAGTGTTTGGGCGTGTGTGTGTGGGGGGGGGGGCGTCCGTTTATACGGCCAGCGGTGGGGGGATGGGTGTCTGCTTGGTGTTTGCCCGTGTGAACACCGAGCGGGATGGGGGGATGCATGTTCCCGGCGCCCCCGCAACATCCACCTCCACCCATCGCACACCCATCTCCACCCACAGAGCCCTCCAGAAAACCGGAGGAGGCTCTGTGGATGGAGGTGGGGGGGTGTCCATGTAAACAGCCACACGCCCACCACAGCCAAACATCCATCCCCCCCCCCATCCACCTCCATCCAAGTAAAAAGGGCCAAAGTGGTGCACAGGGCATGGGATGAGACGTGTCTGTGAGGTGGGCAGATGTTGGGCACAGGGACAAGGGCCCTTTTCACACAGACACTCTAACCCTGATAAAATGGGTGTTACATTTTATTATACATGTTGCAGGGCTGCAGGTGTGCTCAACGGGTGCCCTGCAACATGTGTAATAAAATGTAACACCCATTTTATCAGGGTTAGCGTGTCTGTGTGAAAAGGGCCAAGGACAAGAGACAGGATCAGAGGCACAGGGCTGGAGACAAGGCAGCAAGAGGAAGGGCTGGGAATAAGACGGTGGGCAGGGTGCAATGACTCAGGAAGCAAGGACAGAAGGCAGAGCAAGAAGTGTATCGAAGAGGAGCTGAGTGGCCTTCTAACCCAGAGGGGCAATCAGGAGTGGGTGGGGGCAGGGCCAACTTTACCCCACTCTTTCTGGGGGCCACACAATGGCCCCTGTTTTCATCAGGGCAGGGTGTGGGGGCCCCACTCTCTCCCAGAGAGACCCCAAACATGACCACCTTTAAGGCTCCACAGACGGTGCCCCCAAGGTAGTGGCCACCAGGGCCCTGCATTTTATATTTGCCCTGGACCACAAAAGGCTTACCCTGGGTATGGACGCTACAGACTAACGGCCAAGGGAGAGGGAAAGCCGAGTCAAGCAACAGCGCTGCAGTGGTGCCCCAGGGCCGGCTGGTGGCTGGCTGCTGCAGGGCTGCTGGGCTGAGCCTGGGTCAGGGCAACAAGTGGGATCGTGCCATCTGCAGATGAGGTCAGGATCACTAGGATATTTGATACACTCTGTGTGTGTGTGTGTGTGTGTGTGTGTGTGTGTGTGTGTGTCTTTCCTGTCCGAGGTCATGGGATTATATTTAAATCGTAAATGGGGTCACACAGGGAAGATTTGGGGGGCCACTGGACTACAGTATCTTTGCTCTGCTGCTACAGAAGCAGCTGGGTGAGCAAAAGAACCAACTGGGATCCCAAATTCCCACAGCTGGAGGAACAGTAAGGCTGGGATAACATGACAGCTCTTCCATTCCTTGGGCCAAGTCCACCACCACTAGCATTTGCTCCCCCATGGAGCTGACCAGCCTCGGTCTGGAAGATCCCACTCCATTAGGATCACGGGGGTCAAAGACTTCTAGGCTCCTGCCCCAGACACAGGAATCCTCGATTATGACGCTGCACAGACCGCAGGCATACATGACCAACGTAGCACGTGTTCAATATCCTTTCATCCGTCATCCCTGCATGTATTTTATTTTATATATATATATATATATATATATAAAATATAGCCACATGTCCAAAATGAGGGATATTAGTAAGTACTAGAAAAAGTATTCAAGTGTGAAATGAATTTCACAAACATTAATAAGTATTTCTGGGACCTCAGTTTAACAATTTGACAGTTCCACAGTTAATAAATCACATTGGAAGGAAAGTGTGATAACAGCAGAGCAAAAAGAAGGCTGGATCTATGGGGTGCGGCTGAGGGCTAAGTGAAAGAGGCACGCAGATGACCCGGACTTCGCTTTGGTTTTGTGCCTGATTAAATTCCTGCCTCTCCTCTGAAGGCCCATTATGTTTTACCTAGGCTTCAAACCATCGCTTTTGTAATCTGGCCTCCTTGTCAAGTTATTTAGCTACTTTAAAGAGTGCTGAAAAGAATGCTAAGAGATTAAAGGAGCGTCTGCACTGGATGCAAAAGGGTTTTCGGCAGAGCTGGACAGAATTTGGTTAACTCCTAGAATGAAACAGTTCAGGCAACGTCCAATAATTGCGCATTATTTTGTGCTGGGAAAGGGGAATGGATTGTACACAAAACAATGCAACAGCAATATGAAGCAGTAGAGGATAACGGAGTTAGTGGGAAAGTGTAGTTATTATTTTATATAGCACCAGCAACGCACCGAGCATGGAACAATTATTAATTAGAGACAGGTCCCTGACCCGGGGAAGTTTGCATCTAGGATGGACAAGGGAAGGGAGAGGTAGGGATACATTAATGAAGTTGAGAAGTCGCACATGCACGTGCTTAGCTTTGTTACAGGGGAGAAGGGAAACTTGAATGGAAGGGCGCAGAAGGAACATTAGTGAGGAGGAGCTAGGGAAAGCCTGATGGACAAGGGAGGGGGCATGTGTGTTCAGAGAGAGATTCCTAGGCATGAGGGACAGCGTGGCAAAGGTGCGAAGGAGCAGGGGCCTCTGAAGCAGGCAAAGGTGGTGGCAGAGGAAGAGTGAAATTCCGACTGGCCAGGAGCTTAGAAGGAAACAAGAGCAGAAAGAGAAAGAGGAGCAAGACCATCCAAAGCCTTAAAGGTTAGCGACAAGGAGTTTGTGCTTGATGCAAAGGGGGAGAGAGGAAGTCAGGGGAGGGAGCAGAGGAGCAACAGAACATAATCAGAGGGGCAGACAAGGTGGTGGGGAACAACTTTGGTAGTGGAGTGTTGAATGGAAATGAGAGGGTCAAGATAAGAGCAAGAAAGACTGCAGTCAAGGCAAATGATGACCAGGGCATGGACTACAGTTTTGGCACTGGATGCAGTAAGGCAGGGCTGGATTTTAGCAATGTTCTGTAGTGAGAAGCAACAGGCCGTAGCAACAGACTGGATATGAGGTGCAAAGGAGAGAGAGGGTCAAAGATGAATCCCAGGCTACACATTTGCAGGATAGGCTGGATGCTGGCACCATCAATGGAAATTGAGAGGGATCAGAGCAAGTATGGGGAGGGGGGCCAGGGGAGATAAGGAGTTAGTGCTTAAATCCTATTGAAATCCAGACCTGAAGCCAATGCACAAAAACACATTGTAGGAGACAGCCTCTGCTCTAAAGAGCTTGCAATCTATGCTAAGTGCAACAGGGTCCCAATCTTGGTGGGGCCCAATGAGTGCTACCATAAAACATGTATGTAAATTATAGCAGGGGAATGGATGCAAGGATGTGTCCCCTACAAATTTCCTCCCTCTGCAGCACAAGCAATATGGGGGCAGGGCTTATGCGAGTCAGCATCCCCTGCAAACTTTAGCCCGAAGTTACACCTATGATCATATATATAAGCAGGTGGGGCTCAAAGAAATGTTCAGCACAAAGGACAAACTCGGTAAATTTTGCAATTTGAATTTCTGGCTGCAGTTGCGAGGTTCACATGAGCTTTGTTTGATAATTATTTGGTAACTTGCTACTAGATGTTATGCAACATGTTTACGTAAGTGGCAATTGGTTGGCGGCTGTTACTTTCCTATGACCTTTCTATACTCTTTGCCTGCAGCTGTAACATAATCTCTGTCTGCAGACACTTGCTCTGATTAGATGAGATCAAACCAAGTTGCAAAGTTAAAGTAAACAGTCGATGTAATCAAACTACAGTGGAGTTAAGTCCAATTTTGTGGAACCTCCATAAAAGTTCAATTTATCAGAAAGTCAATTTATGCAGAGATAAATGAGGAAGTGTAAGTTTTACACAAACACTATTATTTTATCCTCCTAGCTAAAAATACCAGTATCTGTGATTAAATTAACGGTTTCTGGGTGGTATATGGTTAAAATACCATAGAATACACCCACCAAACCTGCTAAGTAATGCAGCAGCCATATCCAAACCTTCTCAGACAGATCAGTCACTAAATGTTAACTGTTTAATGCCCAAGTTACCTGCATTACCAAGTTACTGGTTTCCATTAGCGAGTTACCATTACTCCATTTTGTGCCATTTTACCAAATTACCAATTTACCATTTTTCATTGCTGAATTACCATGACTGTTTTATGCCATTTTACTGAATTACCATTTTACCATTTCCCAGCCATTCACTGATTCATTCCATGGCCCCTCTTGTTGGGCGTGTTCACAATAACCAAAGTGATGGAACATGAAAAATCTAGTAAGATAATAAAGTGGTAGTAAAGTGGTAAACCTAGTAAGTTGGAAGGGGCTGGTAAAACAGAATGTTGGTCACTTGGGAGTGGTAATACTACCTGATATTTCAGGTAGCATGTTACCCCTCTCGGTTTGTGGATGCCAACTGGGTAACTGATAGGTTACCAAAAATTGTGGACATTCTTTGTTGATACGAACTTTGCTGCCTGTTTCAGGTCTAATTTAAATCTAGGAGCAAATAATTATAGTAAACCAATATATTCTCAGTACTCACTTAGTTCAAGCAAAGAATGACACATAGGGCAGGGATTCCCAAACTGTGGATTGTGACCCTAAATGGAGTTGTACCCTCTGCACATGGGGTCATAATCCCAAGTGACATCTGATAGTCTCAGCATTGTCTTTGTTGCTGTCTGGAGTCACAGAATTATACTGAGGTCTCAAAATGGGGTCACCCAGGCAAAACGTTTGGGAACCACTAACGGAGACAAAGCCACACAATTGAATTGATGCAATAGCATCCTTCTTTATTCCTGCTTCTTTTCCCTGTCTTTGGTCTTGGAAGCTCTACATGTAGCACATAAAAGTCATAGCCTTTCATTTACTTTTAATAGGCCTCCCCAATGTACCCAGAGCACCTGCTAGGCTAGTGCAGCTTCGTTAGTGCTTTAGACTTTAACAAAAAACAAAACAACCCACAACTGTTCTGTGTCAGTCACTGGGAGGCCAGAACACTAATTCTCACACTTGCTTAGGAGGAGAGACTGGGGCAGCCGCAGGAGGCCTGGCTGAGCACAGAGAGAGTCAGGGAAACAGAATTAGCTTGAACTTGAAAACAATACTTCCCTCTTTAAAGCTGAGTGACAGTTTGTGGGGTGTCTTTAGGGCTTTGTTAAGGGTCCAGCTTTGGAGTCCTGGGCCCAACATTATCCTTCCAGCAACAAATTGAGGATCTGCTTGTAGTGGACTGAAACCCCAGCAGGGAGAGTTTATCTTGTGTTCACTCAATTTCTTGCTGGCTCATTTCACCTGTGGTGAGAGCAGAGTCAGGTCCAGTTGATGCTAGCAAAGATTAGCCAGGCAATAATTGCAGGAGGGAGAGTTCAGGAGCAGCATGCAAAGGAGGGAGGGACATGGAGTCACAGGGTGATCATTTAAAAAAATAAGAGACGCTATGAAGCCAGCCCATAGCACTCCAAAACAAAGGGCACTCGTATGTTCTCTGCAGATGTAAAGCGGCACTGAAGGCAGGGACCGCGTCTATTTCTATGTTCTGTTCAGCACCGGGTGCATGGCTGGCATTATATAAATGTTTATAATAAAATAATAATAGTATCTGTGGCGAGTATCGTAGGATATTCAGTTTAAGTGACGTTCCCTGAAAATAAGTCAAACTACAGGGGAGGTATACAGGTGTGATATACAACTTATATAATACAAAACACAACTAATCACACCTCTGCACTCCATGTTCTTACTATATTTTATGTAAATGAAGCTACTGCATTAGACTAAGAGGATCCTTAGGTGGAGAAGATCCCACTATATCAATAAGGGGGAAAAACCAGTCCTGAGCCCATGGATGATTTTCAATGTATAAACCAACGTTTCGCTTCTTCAAAAGCTGCTTCAGGGTTCCTTCTCTGATTTTTCCTTCTGTGAGCTTAGGTTACGTAAGCTATGTTTTACTGATGCAGAACCTGCCCAGGATTCCTAAATTTTCAGCGTTCATCCAAGGCCAAATAGGGTCCGATTCTTCTCTTAATTCCTTTCTTAGAGATAGCCCCTTGTGGCTCCTACTTCAGTCTTTCCCAGGGGGATCTTCCCCCTTTTTTTGGTTTGTCTCGCAGGGGCTGCTGCTTGCTAGTTCCTACTTCAAGGCTTGGATGAACGCTGAAAATTAAGGAATCCTGGGCTCAGGACTGTTTTTTTCCCCTTATTGATATATTGGGATCTTCTCCACCTAAGGATCCTCTTAGTCTAATGCAGTATGCCGGTTTATTTAAATAGTCTACTTAGATCTAGTATCTATGTTTTGTCTTTCACTTCTTGTTCAAGATATTCTGTATGTTTGTGTAGCTTCATTTACATAAAATATAGTAAGAACACGGAGTGCAGAGGTGTGATTAGTTGTGCCCTGAAAATAAGTGCCATCTGGCAACCCTTGAGGAATACAACCCAAGAAGGACCCAAACTTAAATCTGAGGCTCCTCATTCCACATTGGCCTTTGTTTCATCACTGGCATCACCTCCAAAGGGACGTGGAAGGGGCTACTGAATCAGAATTAGAGTATATTATTCCACTCACTTTGCACTGGTGTTAGCGACAACGGAAAACCAGTTTCTCGATTTTTTTACCACGAATCCAGATCTAACTTGTTTTGAATTTGGAACCCAGACCCGTACGGACTGAGTGCATAGCAGTCGCGGATGTGATTAACTGAGTAATAAACCCCTTACTTACATTGGCTTGCATGACTGTGAGGGAAGTAAGCGCAAAGTTTCGCTGGCACCCCAGAGCGTGGCCAGATCAGCCCTACAGCTCCAGCTTTCTGCCTAAGTTTCCCCCTCTCCCAATCAAGCACCAAACACAACAGGGAACCCCATTTGGATGTGGGTATGTTTCCCCATCCTATTAGACATACTCCTTCCAAATTCCTCTCAGGGTACCTGTTTGTTGACTTGGTTTTGAGGTTTCAGAGCAGCCTCACCTTTACTACCATGCCCTACTCTTAACTAGGATACACACCTTTCCAAGTTTCTCCTAGTCTCATGTGCCATCTAGCAGCCTCCGAGAAACATGACCAAAAAAGGACCCAAATCTAACAAAACTGAGGCTTCCAGAGGCTGCAGTATATGGCCGCATCATAAAGGGGACAGACCTTAGGGACTTTCCCCCACCCCCTTTCCAACATCACCTCGAAGGAGCGTTATGACACTCCATAAGGGGTGGGGTCAATGCAGGAAGGGGCATGACATTTTCTTTATCCTGTTCCAGGCAATAATGGAATAATTAGTGGCCCTAATCCTGACAGATGAAAGTCCAGAGGGAAGTGGTTACCCTGCTGTAGCAGGTTAGAAAGGGGGCTGCGGTGAGTATTGGCAGGATTTTACCCACAGAGTCATGCCCCTCTGGATCTCTGCTTTCCCACTGGATGTTTTTACACACACATTTCTCCTGCATGTTTGCTGTTACAGCCTGAACTCTGTGTGTCTAAATCACTCACCCAGATCTTAAGCATCCGGATCTTTGAACTTCTCCCAGAGCTTGCGTGTGTAAAAAGCTCTCCTGGCAAATTGCTTTGCTCCAGGCAGCTGTGGCCACTTGGTTTCCATGGCAGCCTGTCACATCTACAGCTACTTTAGGCTGCCTCAGGGCAGCGTTTGTGTGGAGAATGCATCCAGAAACTGCCTCAGAGCAGAGCGTGTGGGAGAGAAAAATGCATCTGGAACTTACTTGTAAACCCAAAAGATTGAAAAATCCAGAACTTTAAGGGGTGTGTAAAAATGCCCAGTCTTATTAACACATACAGTTCACCCACAGCTATATACAATGCGCACAGTCCATATGACCCTAGGTCAGGTACCAACCCTCTGACCCAGGTCCAGTACAACAGGCAGCTCTCCTAGCTGCTGCACTCCCTTAGCTCCTTTACCTCTGTCATAGGCCCTTGTCAAGCACAGATGCTCTGGCTCCGGTGCCTCTTCTGACAGAGGCAGCCTCCTGGCTACAAACTGGTTCAGCCCCTCATAAGCAGCAGGGCTCTACTCACCTCTGTCTCTTATCCTGGCAAGTTCCCTTAGGCAGAGCCTTCCCTAGCGCTTGCCTCACGAAGGTTCTTCAGACTTTGGGCTGGTCTAGCCACATCCAAACCCAGGTGTGCAACATTCAGGCGCTCTCCTTGACTCCCCTCAACTCCTGGGCCCTGGTTAGTATCTACACACTCCTCACTGGTGCTGCTCTCTTACAGGGCCACTGCCCCCATCAACCAAATGGCTACCCAATGAAGTGGGATTGGCTAGTGGTTCATACTCGTTTTGTCCGACCCAAATCAAAGTGGGCAAATTCCTTAGATATATACAATTATTGCCAATTGCACAGCAAGGCTGTGGTGGGCCTGGGCTCATGTCCTGGTTGTAGGTCTCCCTAAGGGCAAAGGGTCTCCCTCAGTGGCAGTCCTCCGAAACGGGCTCCGTCCAGCCTCAGCCTCCTCCTACAAAGGTGGTGGTGCCACCTTGGCTTCCAGCAAGCCCCTGGACCACAGAGTGGCAGCAGCCCGACCTGGGAAAAAGTTTTAAGAGTGGGCCCTGAGTATAGGGTTGTTACCTATGTATATTTTTCTAGGTCACTTATGAAAAATACATGTTTCAGGGCCTGTATTGGCATCTATGGCACCAATGCAGGTCCTGCAACATATATTTTTCCATAAGTGGCCTAGAAAAATATACATAGGTGGCGACCCTACCTGAGCAGGGACAGGGCCCGTATTCCACCATTGCCTACTCTGAAACGTCCTTCTTGGTGGGTCCCTTTGTAAGGAACGTGAGCACCATGAGAACATTTTCAGAGTGGGCAGGGGCAGAGCGTGTTGGTTCTGCTCCCTCCCCTGCCCATTCTGAAAATTTCCTAGCGGTGCGCAAGCCACTTGCAAAGGGGCAGTGGTGTAGTGGTAATTTTAAAAGTGCAGGAGCTCTTCACGCGAGCCCTCCCAAAGCCTTCAAGGCTGCTGAGGGAGGCCGCGGGAAAAGTGCCGGAACTCCATTCCCCCGTGTTCCTGCTCCACTACACCACTGCAAAGGGCCCCCCCGAGAGTTCCAGATCCCGGGTCGACTGAGCCCCCTCACTCCCTGATAGTCGCCACAGATGGACACTTCAGCTCTTACAGAAACCCCTTCCTGCTGGGTGCCAGTACACCTCTCTAGGCAGCCCTGTGCTGCTCTTCTTTGCAAGGAGCAGGATGCACAAACTCCATTGCATCCTCACACTGGGCATCCTCACATCTGGGCCGAAAAGAACTCAGGCGAGTTTTAGAAGCCCTATTCTCCCTCTTGATTCTTGTGCTTTGTTGCCCATGTCAACAGAATAGCTGTATAAAGAGTACTCCATGCAGGGAGCACCGGGGTGGGGGTTGGGTTGGGGCGGGTGCATCCTGACCATGTTTGTTGTTTTTTAATCAAATTGCTATAAATTCACCCATTTTGTGATTAATCACTTGATCGGCAGAGGAAACCAAGAAACTTTAAGAGGCTTGAGAAATGCATAGTAGTGTTTTGGGACAAGGGGAAGGGGAGGAGAGAGAGAGAGAGAGAGAGCGCAGTCCCAAATACATAACAAGGGGTCAGGCCAACTATCCTTCACATACTGGACTGGCTCTGCCCCACCACCCCCTTAACGATGGGAGACTGTAAAGAGCCTTGTGGGAGGAAGGGAACAGTCTTAAGTTCTGTTGTTCTAATGTACCTCTGTTTATTTTAAAGGCTTTCCAAGGGGGCAGGGAGTGTGCTACCAAGTCTGCATGATAAACGACGGGTGATGGTTATAAGACACCACCGGGGGCAATCTGCTCTCTGTCACTACGTTTGCTGCTGCACATGAGGCCCTCAGTGTTCTTCACTGATCAGGTAAAGCAAGATAAGGAGGAGGCAGCTACAGTTTGGAGGGAGGGCTCTAGATAAAGAGAAATGGATGGGTCCTAGACCTTCCTTCCCATTGACCTTGTGTGTGATCTGAGAGGATTCACACAAGCCTTGATTTAATTCAGTGGGTCTCAAAACTTTGTAGACTTGGCTCACTTCCTCATCTGTGGCACTTGAAGTGTCCCTATCTCCCTTCCCCACCTCAGGTCATCTCTCTCCTCTTTGCTTCCCACATCATTTAGGAAATTCCCCCTAGCTCAAAATATAGCGAGGGGCTTGCAAGCTGGACTCATTCTCGTGCCCACCCAGGATGTCCCCCGTTTGAGAATCACTGGTTTAAATCTTCCAGATGTGAAGAAGGGATAACAATGCCTACGACCATGAAGCATAGCATGATGATTCTAAGAATGAATTAACAATG
This sequence comes from Sphenodon punctatus, assembly GCA_003113815.1. NCBI lineage: Eukaryota > Metazoa > Chordata > Lepidosauria > Sphenodontia > Sphenodontidae > Sphenodon > Sphenodon punctatus. The sequence continues at coordinate 2,424,968 of QEPC01014667.1, forward strand.
TTCACATGAGCCATTTACCCCTGGATAAATCACTCCTGGGTAGTTTGCACAGAGGATAAAAAAGCATTTCATCTGGTCACTTCCACACAGGGGTTAATTACCCCCTGCTCCACTTTATCAGATAGGAGTGGCCACATGAAATGCTGGTTTGTGGTAAATTACCCAAAGTAAGAGTCTTGGGTAATGTGGGGTAATGTACCCCTGGGTAAATGTTACCTCAGACTAATGTTTTGTGTGGCCACTCCAATCTGATAACTTAGAGCAGGGGTAATTTACCCTTGTGTAGAAGTAGCCAGGGTAGAATACTTTATTCCAGAGAAAACTAGCTAGTGTGTGTGTGTTGGGGAGGGGGATAATTTATCCAGAGGTAAATGTTTTGTGTGATCATGCAGTTAATTAGTGTGTATGAAGCACATTCTTTGGCTAAAAAATGCCATAGAAATTTAAAATGTTAGTGTTGCATAGAGTTGCAGTTATCAAACTGCAGAACAAGAGATAGTTTCCCCCTTGCATTGGGGGTGGAGTACAGGGAAGGCTATTGGGTGTGAGGGGATGAAAGGTGTTTGGGGGATAACAGGAGCTGGGGAATACAGGCATGGGGAGATGAAGGAACCACAAGGGATGAAAGAAGCTGATGGATGGGGAAGGCTGAGGGGAGGTTGGCAGGATGGAGGAGATATGAAGAGTATGATATTTGTATTTTGTTTTTAGTATGTTGTGAGCTGTCCTGAGCCCTTGGGGATAGAGTGGGATATAAATCAATGCTAGATAGAGATACTCATGTGTTCTATAGGAGCATAGTTCCATGGAAGCTAATGGGTCTGTGCTGATTTGTGCCATAACAGAAGATGCAGACGTAGGGCATATACAATCTATTTGCATTTTCACTTTGTCTTGGAGTCAAGTCTTGGAAGTAGCATTGTGCTTTATGGCTCCCCACACTTTTGCAGCAATTGCTTGGCTTGCTGTTCATTTTCAGTGCTCTGGGTCTTGGGCTGGGGTGTGCTGTGCCACATGTTAGTCTGTCTGTTTCAGAGGACAAAAGCTTTTGCTTGAGCTGCTGTCAGGAACAGACGCTGTACCCCACCTCTTGCAGAGAAAGCTGGCTGCGGTGCATATCCCTGCAGGTTGGGGTTGCTATAGATAGAGGCTTTCTTCATTTGAGTTCAGGGAGACTGTTGTGCCCGAAGTTCAGAGACAGTTCCAGCCTGTCCTCTCACACCTCATAGAGGCCCTTATTGAAGCTAAAGGGGGGGGATCTCTCTTCCATATAAAGCTGTCTGTTTTGAACAATGACATTTTCTCCCTGCTGCTCACATGTCCTCTCAACTCACCTGACAACTCTGGGCCAGACTCCCACTCCTTGAAATGCCAAATGAGGCCGATCAACTCAATCGGGCACTGGGTTTTCTACTTAAAGGAACAGGCTTTGAAATGTCATTTTTAGCATTAGGGTACGTGTCTGATCCTGTGAGATTCTCAGTACGGCCAGATCCAGAATACGGCAGACTGGGGGCGCTTTTAGACGAGACAAATTTGCGCATGGTGGGTAAAACAATGCGCGTGTTTTCATGCTCGTTTAAACACCTAAACCGTTTTAAATGCGCATTTGCCATGATCGTGTAAAAGCCCAAACCATTTTGAATGTGTTTTTTAAATAATGCACATTTTTTAAAACCGGTTTTGGCACCTCCCGATCATCAAAGAGGCTCGAAACCGGTTTTAAAAAATGTGAATTATTTAAAAAACACATTCAAAACGGTTTGGACTTTTACATGATCATGGCAAATGCGCATTTAAAACGGCTCAGGTGTTTAAACGAGCATGAAAACACATGCATTTTTTCACCAACCATGTGCAAATTTGTCTCGTCTAAAAGCGCCCTGTGTGTCCACACAGGATCCGAAAATCCCACCGAGTGTCTGCTAAAACAAAACAATACTCCTGGATAATATGAATGAATATAAATGTATTTTCTGAATAATGAAATAATAAAACTCAGTAGAGTGGCAAATACTCCAAACAATGCCAGGGGAAAAGTAAATATAATAATACAGTACAAAATGCATTTCAGGATGAAATCCCTTCTTCAGGGGTAAACTTTAACATTCTGGGGGGAAACAAATCAAGAAAACAAAGGTATATAACATGTACATAGTTCACAGAGCGCTTGTATTTGTGCAAGAATTAAGATAACAAATCAAAAATGCAAAATAAGGTCTATTTACCCATCTTCCAGACATGGTACAATACACCATTGTCATAAATGATTATATGGTGCAATAAAACAGAAAAAATGGGAGAGAGAGAGGGAGAACAAATAAGATGAACCTTTTCTAAATATAGGTGTCTGTATTTTCTAAAAAATCTCTACTATGAAGGTCCCTCAAAAATAGACTCAAAATGCACTTGTTGCACCCTAAAAAAGCCCCTCCACAGGTTCTTCTTATTCAAAATGCAACCTAAGGCTGCAAAAGCTATTTATTATAATAATGCCAAATGACTTAATGGGTCTTTTTAGACAAATGGGATTTTAAACCTGCGGCTCCTGCGCAGGGGGCTTTATACGGTCATCCATGAACTGGAAGTCGCCCGGGCGCCATTAGAAACAGCGACACCAGGCGGCTCCTGGGTGTTTCGAGATGCGGCGCGGTAATACCTCGATAATAGAGGTCTGAACTACGTCGTGTCTCAAAACACCCAGGAGTCGCCCAGCCCCGCTGTTTCTGATGGCACCCAGGCAACGTCCGGTTCACGGAGGACCGTCTAAAGTCCACCCCCGCCCCCCACGCAGGTGTCCCAAGAGCTGCGGGTTTAAAATCCCGTTTGTCTAAAAAGGCCCAATTGGGCACTGGGTGTTCTACTTAAAGGAACAGGCTTTGAAATGTCATTTTTAGCATTAGGGTATGGGTGTGATCCTGTGAGATTCTCAGCAAGGCCAGATCCAGAATACAGCAGACTGCATGTCCACACAGGGTCTCCAATATGTGTGGTTTGTGAATAAACCTGAATCTGCCCTAGTGTCAAATACAAGCTCACAGAGACTTAAATTCAGAGGCCCTCAATATGTGGGGGCCATGTCAGCTAGCAATCACAGTATGTTTTACATTCGGGGGTGCCCTTGATGACTGTTCAGAAGCTGCAGTTGGACCTTCTGTCAGGGGTGGGTTGCTAGGAGCACATTACACCAGTGCTCTGGAGTCTGCACTGGCTACCAATAGCATTCAGGGCATAATTCAAGGTGCTGGTTTTACCCTATAAACTCTTAAATGACTTGGGGCCCCCTGTTTCAATGGCAATGGCGAAAGCGGAGTGCCAAATAAAGAAATGAATTGAGCCCCAGGTACCTGAAATACTGCCTCTTCCTTTATGTTCCATCATGGCTTCTGTAGTCGGCTGAGGGCACCCTCCTACGAGTACCAACTGCCCATGAGGTTTGTACAACAAGGGCACACAGAGAGGTGTTCTTGGTAGCTGCTCCCCAATCATAGAACTCCCTCCCCTTGGCGATCTGCCTAAGCCTGAACCTGCTCATCTTTCAGAAGAGATGTTTCTTGTTTGGCCAGGCATTTGGCAGACTGGGATAGGGTTGGTGGGTAGAGAGGTTTATGGGTTTTTAATTGCTTTAATGTCTGTTTGTACATGTCTGTACCAGGGGGTCCTCCCAGGGCCACACGGGGGTGCTGGGGTGTCACTCAAGGGAATTAGCTCACCCCACTGCCACGCCTATTCAGCCCAAACCTCAGCTGAATCCCCCTCTGAGGAAGGGGGCACGCTCCTATAGGACCCAACACACAGTCCAGAGGGTATCCAGTTCACAGTCTTTATTAGACTCCAATCCCTGGGGCTGCCGACTCAATCACCTCCACCCTGCAGGTCCAGGTCAGTCTCTTACAAGCTCAGGAGCACCACACTATCAGCCCCCTCCTCCCAGCCCTCCACAAACTTGGAGGATATTTGCCTGCAGCAGCAAACCCAACCAACCCAAACATCATGAATGTGCCCAGAAGCAATTCTAATTCTGCAACTCGTCCCCATATCTAGAATTAAGCATAAAGGTCTCCAAGGTCCTAAGAAGGAAGGCAAGATTCCCTACCAATTTTGGGGCAGTTGCCTCCTTAATTTCAGCAGCTACACCAGCCACCATACAACTTTTCAAAGGAGAAGCTTTTGGCCATTTACCTCCTGTAGACTTGGGCTAATTCCTTAAGCTGAGAGACAGCAGGTGAGGAGTCTACGGTCACTTTTACATGTGACCTGGGAGGTGGGGAAATGTCTGCTCTATTCTCACAGGAATTAGCTCATGTAGGTATGTGCTATTCCACTTTCATCCCGCGAGAACACTCGCATGTGACCAGGTCCCCCAGTGTTTACAATGATGGATGTTCTCGTGGGATAAAAGTGGAATAGCACATTCCTATGTGCACTAATTCCCATGAGAACAGAGCTGCGATTACCCTTATAGAAGTTTCCCTGCCTCCCAGGTAACGTGTGAAAATGGCCTGATTCTCTCTTATGCTGCTCGTGTGTATCCAGGCTATGGGTGGTTTTACATGAGTGCTGTATGCGGGGAGTCCGTGGTCGGTGCGGTGGCTGTCCCATCCACGCACCGCTCACCCCGTCCTCACATGGGGCACTCTGGATCTTTCTGGAGTGCCCCATGCGTGGTCATGGGTGGGCAGTTTGTGGGTCATGGGAGCACACATACACACACCCATGCACCAAATGTACACAAGCGCCTCCTCACATAGATGGTGGGTGTCCATGCATGGGAACGTCTTGCGTAAAAACACCCTATGTCACAACCATTTTCCTTTCAACTAACACCCTGTTTTGCAAGGTAATGAATTAAAAAGCTGTTTCCTCATTTTCTAAATCATAGGGCTCTGCACAGGGTCATGTATTTGCAGTTGTGGTTTTATTATTTGCATTTGTATTTGTACTTGTGTTTTTTTCCTATGGATTTTTGGAATAGGAGTTCAGAGGCTCTGCTGGTTTGACACGCCTATAAAGAAAATGCACTTAAAACTTTAGTTTTAAGATTATTTGCTAGCTCGGGTAGAAGCAGACCAGACCTTGCAATTAGTGTATTTAGCAGTAAAGTAAGGGCAGGTTTCCTTTATGGGGCAGAGCTTTGGTCCCCACTTATTTCTGATAACCTTAATGCTACCCAATCATATTTTTTACAGAGATTATTTAGGGTACCTCAAGGCACACCACTGGCAACCATTAGGATGGAGGTGGGCTAGATTAGCTGGTTTCAGAAAGCTTGGGAATATACCCTTAAATTTTGGCTTAGATTATCCAAATCCACCAATTTGGGCTTGGTAAAATTCTTTTTGGAAGACTCCTTTGAAAATTCATGGTCCAAAGCAATAGAGAAATTCAGTTCTGGGTTGGGGTTCTCACAGGAGTATTTAGCTTATAAAGAAACAAGAAAGGCCAGGGTGGAACTCCTTCGTAGACTGGAGGATGTGGAAAGGCAAAATGAGCTGGTTAAGCTTAGAAGTTCTCCTCATATGTATGACTATTTATTGAGGGCCCCTGATATAGGGGTAATGGCCAAATATTTGACTTCCCCCATTTCACTCCGTGGGAGGTATCTTTTACTCTAACGCATTGCCAACCAAAGTTTTGGAAGGACGCTATAATGGGATTCCCTATATCGAGCGTGTTTGTCCTTTCGACCATATGTATGTTGAATCGTCCCAGCATATTTTGTTTAATTGTCATCTTTATGACCATTTAAGGTCTAAATATTTAATGAAGCTGTTAGAGGCCTACCCAGGCAGATCTCAAGACTGCTTGTTGGATATAGCCTTGTCAGGCAACTCCTGTGAGATAATGCAGGATGTAGCCAATTTTCTGACCCAAGCACTAAATTTGCGGAAACTATTTTTAGAGTTCAAAATTACCCTTGGTTGATCATGAGGTGGATCATGACGTTGTGAGTTAATCTGCTGTTGCGAGCAGATGGTTACTTTTATTTTTTATTTTAACTGTTGTACATTTTATATGTGCTACAGTTTTATTAATTATTTTATCTATGTTTGTCTTGTTTCGTGTTGTTTATGTGTGTAGCAATGACCTACGGAAAGAGGCTGGTCTTGAAGGTGGACACTTCTCAGTGTAAGCTCTGTGAAGGGAGTTCTGGCCTGCGGCATGGTTGTTGCTTTCTTTGCTCTTCTAGTCATTCTAGATGCAAGGCCAAAATTCCTTTTATATAGGAATCTTGGCCCAAATTCTGCTACTCCTTGCACAGCTACAGCCCCACTGAACTTTATAGGATAGGAGTACCAAGAAGATGGTTGGGTCCAGTCCAGCTGGAAGTAGCAGCTGCCCTTCAGGTGCCAAGGATCACGGTTTTGTGTTTTCCTCTGTGGTGCTTAATAACCCATGTGCAGAAGCAACAGCCAGGGCCATTGGCCTTGGTGTGGCTTGTCCCCTTGATACTTGGGGAACTCCCTGACTGTCCTCTCTCTTTGATGTCTTTGGGCCCTGTCTCTCTTGGTAGTGCAGGTCAGGCAGTCATGACCACATCTACTGATCAGCTCCGCTGGGAATTAATTTATCTTACCACATCAAAGGACAGACGGTGAAAGCCGCTGCATTTCCTCACCACAGATTTTTTTATCTCTGCTCACCCCCTTACACATACCTCCCACCCCCACACCTAACTGAGAGAGAGCCTGAACTGACGTGTTAATAGCCACCTCAGAGTGCGGGTGGCCCTGTGGCCTCCGGCTGCTCAGCCTAACGCCCACTTCTGCAAGGCCTGTCGATAGTCAGTTGTTTACTTGCCCCTGCCAGTGACTTATCATTGTAGACAAACAGTGATCTTTGAATGACAAATAGCAACAGCAAACACTGCACTTAGCCATGTATAATTGCTACTCATCAGTGCCGTCTGTCTCCCTTCACAGTCTACAATTCCTTTAAGTCGTCGCCATAGATCTGGAGAGGTAGAACTGAAGGGAATGAGTCTTACAATATGCATGCATAAGTAAGGAGTCACGGTTTGTGACCTTGGACAGTGAATTCTCACCTGGAAGTTTGAGGTTATGAGGCTTGGTCCTGCTAGCTTCCCAACGCCACACTCCTGTTTTTTAAAAAGCAAGCTTTAAAATGAAATGAATGACACACATACTGGAGACAGGACTGATGGGGTGTTCTGGTGTCTGTTGGGTGCCTTGTCCGAAGTGACAGAGAGGGAGACAAAGTGGTTCCAACTGCTGGTCCAATAAAATATATCATTCGAACCCCTTGGTATCCATTATTATTTGTAGCAGGGAGCAGGTTATCTGGGCGGTGGACCCTTTAAGGAACTTAGCACCTGCAAGGGTGCCGGTGCTAGCTGAGGATTGGGCACTATATAGAATGGAGGACAGCTCCTGGTGCCTCACAGCTGAGCTGGGCGTGGCTGAACCAGCCCAAAGCTTAAAAGTGTCTGGGAAAGCTAGAAGCTAGGGAGGACTCTGCCTCAGAGAGAAGGGGGCAGAGGAGAGAGGAGCTTAGGCTGAGCTCTGTCTCTCGACAAGCATAGCTCAGAGGGTGATGCCTGAGCTGTGGGGTTGGCAGGCTGCAGGAGGGGCTTGTGCCTGGCCTGCAGAAGCCAAAGGAAGGCTCTCTAAAGAGAGACTGGAAGAGGCTTGTCTCTGGCCTGAGGAGGGACTGGGCCCAACTAGAGAGGGGCAGAGATGGGAAATCCCCAAAAGCCTAAACTGTATAGACTGTGTAGAGACTATGGCCGTTTTTAAACGAGACACTCCTATGTATGGAGACCCAGTGTCCATGTGAGGAAGCGTCTCGGTTAAATGTGGAGGTGCGTGGGTGCGCGCTCCCACAACCCACACATCCCCATGCACCTCCACCCACCCCTCACTCACGGAGCAATCAGCAAAAAGGTGGGTTGCTCCATGCCCCCATCCCCAGCAGTGGCCCATTTAAAAATGGCCTCTCTGTATAGAGAGACTGTATATAGAGAACTGTATGAGGTGGAGAACTGTATTATATATAGATAAAGCTACTTGAGCCATAATTCCCTAAAGAGAGTGACATTGGGGACAGTATTTGGAAAGGACTCACCCCCAGGTACCCCAACCCTGTTACACTATTCCCATTTGACAGATGGGAAACTGAGGGTGAGTGGTTGTAACTTCCAAAGACTACCTTGTAAATTCATGGCTGAGATGATATTCAAACCTGCTTTGCCTTGTCCAAGTGCAACGCCTTATCCACTAGGCTACGCTGACTCCTCTATTATGTCTACTGTGGCACAAGGAACCTGGGTACTAATCCATACTCATTTAAAGTACATTAGAGCAGTGTTTCCCACGTTTTTCACCTATGTGATCCCATTTGAGACTTACATATATTTCCATGCCCCCAGAAAGTTCCCTGAAAAGTACTGCAAATATCGATTCTGATTGTGACCCCTTCTTCAGAGAGTGTGACCCTACTTGGGGTCATAATATGTAGTTTGGGAGCTTCTCTTTTAAAGGTCCAGGGAAACTAATTTTTGAGGCAAGTATAGGGCATTTTCACATGGACAGTTAGTCCACACTAAGTGAATCTAGTGCAGACTAGTTTGTCTGTCTGAACACTGTCAACAGCGTTTATTAGTGTGGACTAAGAGATAAGTACAATTCTCATAAAACCCCAACCACTTGGTTTTATAAGAACCGTAATTAAAGTAGTCTGCACTAATGTCCTTGTTTGGTAGGTTACAATTATTTTCTGAGTCATTAGTCCGCACTACATTGTCCATCTAAAAGGCATCACTATGTTAGTGTGGACTAACAAACACCGCACTTGTTTCAAACTAATGTACATTACTTTGTCTGAAAATGCCCATAGAGGAGGCTTCTCCATATGGACAAATGAGGTCAGCCCCATTTAATCTGTGACTCATGAAGAGAAGTGTAATGTATTGCTGGTTATAGTGACAGCTTAGAGACAGGCACACACATGAGACTCCATACAAGTGCAATCTGTATTACACCAGCATTCCAGAAAGACCATAATGACCAACACACAATAGCAGATTAAAATTAGGCAACTGCCTATGGAGCTAGGCTACAGATTCACATAAGCAGATTCACCAGTTTGTTTCAATACATCACAGGAAGCTGTAAGGGAGAGGCTGGGATAGAAATAGTCTAGCAGCAGCTGCTGCTCTAAGAACATATGAAGTGCCATACTGGGTCAGACCAATGGTCCATCTATCCCAGCATCCTGTCTCCGACAGTGGCCAATCACGATGGCTTGGGAGAAGCACCCAACAGGTCACAATGGGAGATCCGTTCCCTGTTGTTTTCCCCCAGCTCCCATCATGTTCCCTGATTCTGTCTGGCTAATAGCTGCTAATGGACCTTCTTCCAGAAACTTGTCCAAACCTCTTTTAAACTCAGCTATAGTACTGGCCCTTACCACAGAGCAATTATATGCTGAGTGAAAAAATTTTTTCTTTTATTTGTTTTAAACTTGACACCCATGAGTTTCATGGAGTATCCCCTAGTTCTAGTACTAGCTGAGAGGGCAAAAAACTGTTCCTTGTTTATTAGTTCCACACCACTCATGATTTTATAGACCTCTATCATATTATTATTATTATTTTATTAACAAACATTTATATAGCGCCAGCAGTGTACCTGGCACTTTACAAAGTAATAAAATAGACACGGTCCCTACCCCTAGGGCTTACAATCTGAGCGACAGGAGCTGGGGGAGAGACTTAGGAAGGGGGACAGAGGGAGAGACAAGGGGTCTAACATTCATGAAGATGCGAGGTCTCAAGTGCACGTACTTGGCTTGGTTACGATGAGAATGACAGCAGGCAGGTCCATGTGGCAAGGATAAGGGTAAACAGACCGTAGGTATAGGAATAGTGGCTCAGCAGGATAAAGAGTCAGACAGAGCAGAGCGAAAGAGGTGAGTTTTAAGAAGAGATTTAAGGTATGAAGGGAGGGGGCAAGGCGGATGTGGACAGGGAGGGAGTTTCAGGCATGGGGGGCAGCAAGTGAGTCGTCTCTTCTCTAAACTGAACAGTCCCAACCTACCAAGCCTCTCCTCATACGGGAGTCCTTCCATGCCCTTGATCATTTTTGTTGCCCTTCTCTGTACCTTTTCTAGTTCCGCTATGTCTTTTTTGAGATGGGGCGACCAGAACTGCACACAATATTCAAGGTGCGGTCGTACCATTGATTTGTATAGCGGAATTATGACCTCCTCAGTTTGTTTCTCTATCCCCTTCCGAATAATTCCTAACATTCTGTTTGCTTTTTTGACTGCTGCTGCGCACTGCGCTGTGTGTTTCATTGTATTATCCACATTAAATCTCATTTGCCATTTAGATGCCCAGGCACCCAGTGTCGTAAGATCCTGTTGCAGTTCCTCACAGTCTGCTCATGTTTTAACTACAGTCTGCTTGTGTTTTAACTAAATGCCCTGCCTCAGCCTTGAGCCAGGGGGCGAGGAATGAGTTTCACCAAGTATGTCTGGGACAAAATACTGACTGCCCGAATGTCACATGCTCTGATCAGGAGTTACAGGCAGGGATGGAGTCTCTCATCTTGAGCTCCTACAGAGAAATCCAGCCAATAAGAGTAAGCTTGGGGCAAAATGCATATCCCCCCTAGCCAACAGCAGCAGAAAATAGGGCTTCCTGGGGTGTTTTATGGCTGGGTCGTGGGTAACGTGTCAAAGTCAGACGTGACGAGCAAGACTTGACTGGACTGGAGAGACAAGGCAGGATTAAACTAGACTGGACGGACTGGGAAAGTTGGATTGGAGAGACAAAGCAGAGCCAGGCTGGACTGGAGGGACAAGGTAGAACCAGGTTGGACTGGAAAGGCAAGGCAGGACAAAGCAAGGAGCAGGTTGAGAGCACAAGAGCAGGAGTAGCCGGACAGCATACAGGTCAGAAGGATGGGCTCTGGGCTGCTGCACAGGCACCTGACAGGCCTTAGCCTTGAATCCCTGTTCTTCACGGCTCTGGAGCAGTGGCTGGCCTTCTGGCACCACCAGCGCAGTCTTCCTCCAGCCCCGCTCTGTTCCCTTCCTTGGCTCCAGGTTCTGTTTAGCCCAATCCATCTTCTCTCTGCCCCTGCTGCTATCTCATACCTATATTCTGCTCCTTGTGTGGTCTAGCACTTATCCTTGTCTCCACCCAGTGCTTAACTCCAGTCCTCGCTTCCTGTATTGGCCTTCCACTTCCTGTTTCCCAGTTCCTGGCTTCCAGTCCTACTCTTCCTTGTTTCCCTTTTTCTGACCTCTGTGAGGATCTCAGTTCTCCCTGCATTGGAGGACTTCTGAGAGGTCTCCCCTTTCCCTTCCTACCTACGTCTGGCCTGGTTCCGGATGTTCCTTGCCCCAGGAGACGTACACAATTGCAGAAGGAGGACCCTGAAGTTATATACCTTCATCCAGCCAATCCCTGCAGAAGTCACCATTGCCCAATCAAGCCCGGGGGGGGGGGAGCTTGCATATCCAGGTAGGGATTCCCAGTCATTCCTTAATGGCTCACCAGAAAAAGCACTCACTATGGAACTAGAAGGCCCATGGTTCAGGCCCCAGGGTTACTGACAATACCACTCCGTGGGTTGCCTTCCAGGGGGCCCTATGCTGGGTCTCTCCAGGTGGGCTTGATGGAAGACTCGTGTGGTCTTCTGGTCTGTAGCCCTCCAAGTCTTCCAAGTCTACCAAGCTTACTTCAAATCCTCTTGGAATCTAGGATCTCCACCAGCATATATTCACTTTATTCAGTATGTCCTTGGACTTCCATGGGTTGGAGGGGGGGTGGGAACCTCAAAAAGGAGTCCTCTTGGTAGGGCTTCAAGAGTGAGAAATGTAACCAGGGTGAGTCTTTAGAGTGTCTGTGAACTGTAGCCTAAAAGTCATGGGTTTGATTTATTCTACAGTAGGGAAGGGTCCCAGAAAACAATGATCAAGTTTGGTTGATCAGCGCTCCAATTTTAGATTTTTTCAGCAGAAAGCGAGATCTTGTCTTCCACTGCAAGGCATGGACCTTCTTAGTGTTTGTGATCTGCATGTCATTTGTAGATGTCCTTTGCAGTATCAAGGGGTGTTTTCAGACAAGCACCTCCCCACACATTACCCACTGGTTGCCATGCATTATTCACTGGATACGTGGGTATCCGGTGGATAATGCATGGGTAATACGTGGGTAATGTATATGAGGCACTTATCTGAAATCACCCAAAGTGCTGAGTAAGTTTGTGGTGGGTCTGTTGCAGGTGGGACACCCAATCTGCAGCAGCTGGGATGGGGCAACATGAGGTTGCTGTCGGGTGGCTGTGGGGGTGGAACCCATAGTTGGCATAAAGGGAGCTCTGCTATGTGGTTGTGTGGATTGTGTTATTATATGTGAATTCTGCATAGGGCAGCAGAGTCACCCAGTCCTGGTGTCAATGGAGGTAGCAGTGCAAGTACTGCTCCAAGATCTGGTTCACACATTCAAACTGCCCATTTGTCTGTTGATGGTAAGCAAAAGAGAGCCATTGCGGGATACCTAGGAGATTAAGGATAATTTCCTCAATCAGAAATTATGCTGTCCAGGAGGCCGTGGAGCAGGAATACATGTTCTAGAAACCCTTGAACAGTTTCCTTAGTAGACGGAAGGGCACGAAAGGGGATAAAGTTGGCTATTTTCATTAAGAGGTCTACCACAACTAGAATTACTGAGTCACCCTGTGAACAAGGCAGTTCTACAACAAAATCCACGGAGATGACTGCCCAGGGTCGAGGCAGCATAGGCAGAGGTTGCAGGAGTCCAAATGTCTGAGCACAAAGATTACCACATGAAAGGAGTCCAGGCCACCAGAAGGTAGGAGATATTAAATTCAGAGTCTTTGAGTGTCCAAAGTAGCCAGCTAAAGGAGTATCATGACATATATGAAGAATTTCAAGCCGTAGGGGTCCAGTGGGAACATAAAGGCAATCCTTATTGAAAAGAACGCCTTCTCACAATTGGAGACCTGAAAGCAACTGTGCACTCTGTGCCTGGAATATCTTGTTACATCTTATCGTATATGGGTCAGAAGGTAGGGTGGCTCGGATGTGGGTCTTCAATACATTACTTGCCATAGCACATGCAAAACTGGTTGGTTTCAGCACGGTGGCCAGGGAACTGGATTCTGAGTAATGTGTTGGCCTTGCCATTTTGGCTTCCTGGACAATAAGTGAGGACGAAGTTAAACCTGACAAAGAAGAATGCCCATTGGGCCTGCCAGGAGGTTCAGCCACTGGACAGCCCAAAGATACTCCAGGTTTTTATGGTGAGTAAGGACTTGGGTAGGGGGACTGTGCTCTCTCAAGGAGATGGTGCCATTCTTCAAAGACAGCTTTAATAGCCATAAATTCCATGTTCCAGATATTGTACTTCCATTCTTCTGGGGTCAATTTCCTTGAGTGGTAGATGCAGGAGTGGAGGAGGTCCTTACTCTCACGGCGCTGGGACAGAACAGCTCTGATATTATTATTATTATTAACAAACATTTATATAGCGCCAGCAGTATACCTGGCACTTTACAAAGTAATAAAATAGACACGGTCCCTGCCCCTAGGGCTTACAATCTGAGAGACAGGAGCTGGGGGAGAGACTTAGGAAGGGGAACAGAGGGAGAGACAAGGGGTCTAACATTCATGAAGATGCGAGGTCTCAAGTGCACGTACTTGGCTTGGTTACGATGAGAATGACAGCAGGCAGGTCCATGTTGCAAGGATAAGGGTAAACCGATCGTAGGTATAGGAATAGTGGCTCAGCAGGATAAAGAGTCAGACAGAGCAGAGCGAAAGAGGTGAGTTTTAAGGAGAGATTTGAAGGTATGAAGGGAGGGGGCAAGGCGGATGTGGACAGGGAGGGAGTTCCAGGCATGGGGGGCAGCAAGTGAGAAGGGACGAAGGCGCTTAGGGGAGCAGGGAAGGCGTGGAAGGGTGAGAGAAGGGACAGAGGAGGAGCGAAGTGCACGGGCTGGAGTATGGAGGGCGATAAGTGCAGAGAGGTAGGGGGGAGCAAGGTTGTGAAGAGCTTTATAGGTGAAGACTAGGAGCTTGTGCAGGATTCGTTCAGGAAGGGGAAGCCAGTGAAGCGAAGAGAGGAGGGGCTGCACATGGTCGAAGCGACTGGCGAGGTAGATGACCCTGGCAGCAGAGTTTTGGACAGAGATGAGGGGAGAAAGGTGAGACCGGGGAAGGCCAGTGAGAAGGAGGTTACAGTAATCGAGGCGAGAGATGACCAGAGCATGAACAAGAGTTTTGGCAGACGAGACAGAGAGAAAAGGGCGAATCTTAGCAATGTTATGGAGGGAGAAGCGACAGGATTTAGCAACAGAGTCAATGTAGGGTTTAAAAGAAAGGGGTGAGTCAAAGATGAAGCCTAGGCTACGGGCTTGGGGGACAGGCAGGATGGTGACTCCATCAATAGTTATTGACAGTGAGGAAGGAGAGGAAGGATGAGGGGGGAAGATAAGGAGTTCAGTTTTAGCCATGTTGAGTTTGAGTTGACGTTGAGACATCCAGGTAGAGATGTCAGAGAGACAGTTGATGAGACGAGCTTGAACAGAGGGAGAGAGAGAGGGAGTAGAGAGATAGAGTTGAGTGTCATCAGCATAGAGGTGGTATTGGAAGCCATGGGAGGCAATGAGTTTGCCTAAGGATGAGGTATAGATCGAGAAGAGGAGAGGGCCAAGAACAGAGCCTTGAGGAACACCAACTGAGAGGGGGAAGGAGGAGGAGGTGGAGTTGGAGAGAGACACATTAAAGGAGCGGTCAGAGAGGTAGGAGGAGAACCAGTTATGGACAGAGCCACAAAAGCCAAGGGAGTGAAGGGAATCCAGCAAGAGTGAGTGGTCAACAGTATCGAAGGCAGCAGAGAGATCAAGGAGGACAAGAATGGAATAGAGACGTTTAGATTTAGCCACCAGAAGATCGTTGGTGATCTTAGCGAGAGCAGTTTCAGTAGAATGAAGGGGGCGGAAGCCAGATTGGAGGGGGTCAAGGGAGGAGTTGGAGGATAGGAAGTCAAGGCAGCGGGAGTAGACAACACGTTCAAGCAGCTTGGAAGCAAAAGGAAGGAGTGAGACAGGACGATAGCTAGAAGGGTCAGAGGGGTCAAGAGTGGACTTTTTGAGAATAGGAGAGACTGTGGCATGTTTGAAGGCAGAAGGGAAAGAGCCAGTAGAGAGGGAGAGGTTGATGATGTGCAGGAAGGAAGGGGCGACAGTGGGAGTAATGGAGGTGAGGAGGCGGGAAGGAATGGGATCAAGGGGGCAAGTGGAAGGGTTGGAGGAGGAGAGCAGAGAGGAGATTTCCTTAAGGGAGGCAGGGGAGAAGGAGGACATGAGAGAAGGAGGGGGAGGAGGGAGAGGGGTGGGAGTGGGAAGAGAGGAGTGGGAAGCGATGTCGAGGCGGATCTTGTCTATCTTGGAGGTGAAGAAGGAGGCAAGATCCTGAGCAGAAAGGGAAGAAGGAGGGGGAGGACAGGGAGGCTTGAGGAGGGAGTCAAAGGTAGAGAACAGGCGGCGAGGGTCCCGAGAACAGGACTCAATGCGGGAGGCATAGTAGTGTTGTCTAGCAAGGGAGATAGCAGAAGTAAGGGTGGAGAGACAGAATTTGAAGTGAAGGAAGTCAGCGTGAGAATGGGATTTGCGCCAGAGTCGTTCAGCAGCACGAGTGCAAGAACGGAGGTGGCGGATACTAGGGGTGAGCCAAGGACGGGGGTTGTGGGAGAAGGCAGGGCGGGAAGAGAGAGGGGCATGGGAGTCAAGTGTGGAGGAGAGAGAGGCGTTGAGAGCAGAGACAGCGGAGTCAGGGGAGGAGGAAGAGAAGACTGTAGGAAGAAGGGGAGAGAGAGAGGAGGCAAAGTCCAGGGGATCAATAGCTTGAAGGTCACGGAAGGGGCGTAGAGAAGGGGAAGAGGAGGGGGGACAGTGGGAAATGTTGAAAGAGGCAAGGAAGTGGTCTGATATAGGATGAGGATCGAAGGAGAGATCAGCGACAGAGCAGTTTCTAGAGAGGACAAGATCAAGAGAATGGCCATTAGTATGGGTGGGGGAGTTGGTCCAAAGGTGGAGGTTGAAGGAGGAGGCTAGGGAGAGGAAGCGAGAGACTGAGGGCTGAGATGGGTCATCAACATGAATGTTGAAGTCACCAAGGATGAGAGTGGGGATATCAACAGAGAGGAAGAAAGTGAGCCAGGACTCAAAGTCAGAAAGAAAGGAAGAGAGAGGACCAGGGGGACGGTAGATGACAGCAACACGTAGATGGAGGGGGGAGTAGAGGCGCACGGAGTGAGCCTCAAAGGTATGGAAGGAGAGAGAGGGGGGAGGAGAAATTGGTTGGAACTGACAGGATTTAGCAAGAAGGAGGCCCACCCCACCACCCCGTCCTTCAGGGCGGGGTTGGTGAGAGAAGGAGAGACCCCCACAGGAGAGGGTAGCAGGCGTGACAGAGTCCGAGGGAGTGATCCAAGTTTCAGTAAGGGCAAGGAGCTGGAGGGAGCGAGAGAGGAAAAGATCATGGATATAGGGAGCTTTACTGATAGATGAGCGACAGTTCCAGAGGGAGCAGAAAAATGGTAGTTGATGAGGGGGGAGGCAAGGAATAGGGATAAGATTGGGAGAAGGGGAGCGTCGTGGTAGGCTAGAGACAGGAGGAATAGGGATAAGATTGGGAGAAGGGGAGCATCGAGGAAGGCTAGAGACAGGAGAAGTGGAAGGGGAGCAAGGAGAGAAGGTAGCCAAGGGAGAAAAGGATGTATGGGGGAGGTTAGACAGTAGTGATCGGTTGAGGGGAGGAAGAAGCTGGGAGGAGAAAAGTAGAGGGACAAAAAGATGGACAGGAAGACGAGAAGGGGAGGAGGGAAAGAAATAGGGCAGACATGTTAGTGAGTAAGATAGGAGGAGGAAATACAGTAGAAAAGAAATGGAGAGAAGTAGCTGTAAGTAGCTGCAACCTCACTAGTTCTTGGCCCGCTGGTTGGTGGAGCTTGGGGTGGCAGGAAGGCCAAGCCCCAGGAGAGTCGTGGTGTCCTCAAACGATGACAGTCGAGGATGCTGGGAGCGTATGCAGACGAGCTGCAACCTCACCAGTTCTTGGCCCGCTGGTCGGTGGAGCTTGGGGTGGCAGGAAGGCCAAGCCCCAGGAGAGTTGTGGTGTCCTCAAGCGATGACAGCCGAGGATGCTGGGAGCGTATGCAGACAAGCAGCAACCTCACCAGTTCTCTGATAGCAATACTAGAGGCGTCGCCCTCCACAATGAAAGGCTGGGTGTAGAAGAAAAGGCACATTTTAGTTGTTTAAAAGCTTCCTGAGTCTCCAGAGTCTATAGGAATTGGGCACCTTTCTGCAGAAGGGCAGTGATAGGGGAGACCAACTGGGAGAACCCCTTGATTAAGCAGTGAAAGAAGTTTGAGAAGCCAAGAAAGCGCTGAATGCCCTGAACATTATCCTTAGCAGGGGCCCACTCCATAACAGCTGTCACCTTGTGTGGATCCATAGCTAAACCCTCTGGGAAAATAACATAACCTAAGAATTCTGTGGTCTGCTGATTGAATGCACACTTCTCAATCTTCGCAAAGAGCTGATTTTGACACAGTCGCTCAAGGACTTGGTGCACATGAAGGTCATGAAGCTTGGGGGATTCAGAAAAGATAAATATATCATCTAGGTAGATAATAATGAAAAGGTCTATCATGTCTCTGAAAACATCACTAAGAAAATGCTGGAAGGTGGCTTGAGCATTGCAGAGCCTGAAAGGCATAACCAGGTACTCAAAATGTTCATAACATGTACAGAAGGCGGTCTTCCATTTGTCATCTTACTTTATACAGACTAGATTATAGGCCACCTGGAGATCCAATTTTGTAAAAATCTGGAATGAATGGAGTCTCTCCAGCAGCTCACTAATGAGGGGGAGAGGATATCTAGTCTTAATTGTGACTTAACTCCCTGCTAAGGGAGCGCAAGGAGCCATTTTTCTTGGTGACAAAGAAGATGGGTACTCCCGCAGGCAAAGTGGAGGTCTGAATAAACCCTTTCTCCAAATTTTTACTGAGATAATCCTTGAGGGTTCCAAGTTCATGTTCCACCAGAGAATAGATGTGCCCAAATGGGATGTCGGCCCTGGTACAAGGTCAATTGGGCAATCATAAATACGATGGGGAGGCAGGACATCAGCCTCTTTTTTGTCGGAGACATCTGAAAAGTCCTGGTATTTACCGGTTAGTTCCAATGGTACAGCAGGGAGTTCAGGGTACAAAGTCAGAATATGGACAGGGCTATACGAGGTCAAACAAGAGTCCTTGGTATGGTTGGAATTGTTGAGAATAGTATTCCAGATCCCATCTGGCATTGGGCCAGGGCCCGTGACGCATGACTGTTGAAAAATGGGTGACCAGAACCAGAGGACTAGAGTTTTCCAGTGGATCAGGGGGTTGTGGGTCCCAGGATTACAGTAAAATGGGGGGGAACAGGCCAAGTCGAACCTCACGATAGTCAGGAAATGACTGTTAAGGGACTGATTTCCCGAGTAACAGGGCCCAAGGACAGGAGAGAACTCTCCACGGCCTCCACAGCAACAGGGATAGTCTTGGCTAGGGTAGAGATCTGTTGGGCCTGTGAGAAGACCAGGTCCATGAAGTTGCCTGAGGCCCCCAAGTCCACTAGGGCCTTCCGCACAATCTCCTTTCCTGAAGGGTGCCAGAGACAAAGAGGCAGAAGCAGGTGTGAGGAGGTTCTGAGCTAGCTCAGATGTTTGGCATGATGTAGGATGTCTGCAAGCCCTGCTGGCATACTCTTTCTGAGATTTGCATCTGGAGTCCCCCCCACATGGGCCCCGTGGTCAGGCTTAACTGGGTAAGCAGCAGTACGGTGACCAGCCTGCCCACAGTATAAGCAGAGCCCGTGGGTGCAGCGCCACTCCTTCTCTGCCTCAGTGAGCCTGCTGCCCACAAGCGAAGGATTATTCCCTGGGACTGTGGCAGGTGAGGGCATGCTCGTCAGTGGGCATCATATTGGGGCTTGGTTCCTTTCTCGAAGATGCTCAGTCATTCTGTTATCCATGGCAAGGCACCAATGTATCAGGGCATCAAGAGATACCAGAGCCTCCCCATGAGCCAACTCATCTTTGATTATTTCACTTAGACCCGCCCTGAAATTGAAGTGTTGGGTTGCCTCATTCCACCACATGTCAGTGGTCAGGTGCTGGCATTCTGCTGTATAACAAGCAAGGGACTGCAGGGCTATTTCGGTAGAGCTGGCAGAATCAGGGTCACTGAAGATCACAGACATCTTGTAAATAAACTGCTCCAAATGCTTCAGGAGAGGGCTCAACTGTTCCAGGAGGGGGGTCACCCAAGCAAGAGCTTCCCCTATGTGTAGGGTAATTGTAAGTCCCACCCTACTACTGTCTGTCAGGTTATGTCACTATCCAGAGTCAGAACAGCCACCAGCATTGATTAAGGATGCCACGGAATTTCCCACTGCCCCCATCAAGCCTGTCAGGCAGGGGGACTTTGGGCTGAGGTGGTGGTGTCACAGCAAGGGGTGGCCGATAGGCCTGCAGCATGGTCAGCTATTGGGTCTGCATCTGGCACTGCAAGCTTTCAAGAGCTTCGTTCATGTCCTGCCCGCGGGGAGGAGGTACCATCGCTGGATCCATCGCCCTGTAGCACACCACCTTTGTGTGGGCCAATGCAAACTGTTAGGACCGTGTCATGGGCAGCATGTTGGAGCCAGATGAGACGAGCAAGACTTGGCTGGACTGGAAAGATGAGGCGGGATTGAGCTGGACTGGAATGGATGAGTTAGACTGGGTAAACTGGACTGGAGAGATGAGGCAGCAGGACCAAGCTGGACTGGGCAGACTGAACTGGGAGAAACAAGGCAGGACTGAGCTGGACTGGAGCAAGAGTGGGTTGTGGGAGCACAAGAGCAAGGGTAGCCGAAGGCTGGGCTCTGGGCTGTTGCACTGGACACAACTCCAGGAGGAGACCCAGAACTTATATACCTTTGCCCAGCTAATCCCTGAAGAGGTCATCACTGCCCAAAGGGCTTGCATATCCAGGTCAGCACTCCCAGTTGCTCCCTGATAGCTCACCAGGCAAGGCACTGGCCACAGAACGGGAAGGCCCCTGGTTCTGGCCCCAGAATTCCTGATGTGGGCGGGCGGGGCAAACAGCCATTAGCAGAGGGGAGCCCAGTGTCACCATGTTGTTGGCTGGCTGGCTGGCTTTCCGGTGGGTAAGCTCCCCTGACGAGATATGGCACAGGACTCTCTGATGAAGCACAGCTTCAGAGGTGAGTCAATGAGTTTGTGAATGGGTGTTTGTGAGGGGGCTAGGGGCTGGAGCAGAGATGTGGAGTGTTTGTGGGGAAGCTGGAGTAGAGGGAGGTGAGGTGTTTGCAAGGGGCCTAGGGGCTGGAGCAGAGACTGGGGGCGGGGTGTTGATGTGCACACTGCTTTGCCTGTTGCTAATGGGCATAGGGTAGGCACTGCATTTCTCTGATATAGCCAATTTGCTAGTATTTTTAAAGTGAAATTTTGTTTCTTGAATTTCAACAGCAGGAGATTCCAGGAGGCTGCAAAACCATTTTTTTCTGATCCTTGGTAGCTGTAGGATCTGTCCTGGTCCCTCATGAAAGGCAAACATTACTTTGAACTTTGCTTCCCATATCTATATGGGGAAACCCTTTTACAAAGGTTTTGTAAGTCTTTTTCTTGCTGCTTATTATGTCGGGTCTAGTGACTGCTATGAGATAAATCACTTGAAGATTTAAATGAAATTTTAAAAAAACAAAAAGCAGATTTAAATGCTGTTCATGTTTGTTGCTTTGATTTTCTCTAGGTTTTGTGGCTTTAGAATTTGCAAAACTCATATGCCTGCATGCAAAAGTCCCCTTCGCCGCAAGAATGGCAGCGATGGGGGGGTTTGTCCAGCCCCCTCCCTCTCAGGGATAATGAGGCCGGAGGGGATGGCTGCGACTGGTGAGCCCGCTAGAGGGGTCACCAGCGGGATGCCCTGTTGCTGGGCAGAAAAGCAGGGAGCGTGCAGTGGAGCACACAAGTAGGATGTGAACCCGCCCCTTCTAGGCGAGGCGGGTTCACGCGGCCTCGTGCAGGCGTTCGGCGTCCGACTGAGAACAAGTCAGCAGCAAGACTAGCTTGCTGCTGACTAGGTCCTCGGGAGCCGTGAACGCAGGCGACAAGATGGTCGCAACAAGAAGAGGACGCTGACGGACAAGGAAGGAGCGGGGAGGGCAGCGGGGCGGCTGTCCCGCATGCAGTTGGCCGAGAGGCTTGCGGCTTGCGAAGCCCTCCTGAGGGCTCAGGGACTACCCCTGCCGGGAGAAGGAGAACCACCCGTGGCAAGGCAAAGGTGTGAGGGTACCGCACAGAGCGAGCAGCCAGGGAAACGCAAGCTGCTAAGGCACTGCGGCAACGCAAACACCCCCACCGGGGGATCGTGCTACCGGACCAGGAGGGAATTTCACAGAGTGCAGGAACAGCACAAGGTGAGGTCAGGCGTGCGATTGGCACTAGTGGAGGGACAAGCAAGGAGAATGACTCTAGGGGGGAAGGCGATGACCCCGCCAGAGGGAACAACACAGGGCCCATGGAGCCGGCACCGCTGGTGGTAACAGGGACAGGCACTGGTGAAGACCCCAGTAATAGAGTGGTACATCCTCCACAAAACGTGAACCCGCAATTGCAGATGGTAGAAGGGCAGTGGATGTGGGTGGTGCTGGCGGTCCCCCCAGACATGGGGCAAGGAAGTCAGCCCAATCAGAAAGAGCAGAGGGAAAATAGGGACCTAGGTCTCCTCCCCTCCTTAACGAGGACAGCGGCGGCCATAATGCCAACACAACAGGTGGTTTCCTCCCTTCCCGAAGGAACGGCTCGCCTGCCTGGGGGGCCAGTCCCAGATGTAGCAGCTAGGGCTGATGCGGCAGCAGCTTTTACCGCGCCGTGATTCCGTTCCGCCATTTCGGAACTGCCCGCGCCACACCGCGACTTTTCTGCGGATATTCTGCTAATTCCGCCGGAATTCTGCAAATCGCGGAATTGCGGAAAAATTGCGGAAACATTGCGGAAATTGCGGAAAACCGCTATTCCGCTATTTTTTGGCGCTGGTGGAATTGCGGAAATAGCGAAAATGTCATGTTTCCACGATTCCACTAAGTTGCGGAATTAAATAAGTAAATAAGCGGAACCGCGGAATGAAACCGCGGAATGAAAGCCTCTGCCATGCCGTTCCACTAATTGCGGAAACACTGTTTCCGCCGGAAATAGCTACCACTGCGATATTCCGCTACAGCCCTAGTAGCAGCCCCTTTCGGGTTCCATTTAACACAAGCCACAAAGGAAAAAATATGGCGAGAGGAATATGTTGACCATTTCGCTCTCCTGTTCAGTGATCCAATAGTGGATCACTCAGACCAGACCGAGGGGAAAGGACAAGGAAAAATTTCGGTGGCCCAAAGCTGACAGGAATTGGGATAATTGGACGTCAGCGTACGCCATATACATGGGGGTGATTATGCAAAAAGACCCCGGTCGAGGTTTGGAGCTGCACAAGTACACAGACATTATACATAGAGCGCACGACACGGCCCCCCCGGGAGCATGGCTTCGATATGACAAAGCTTTTCGCCATAGAGCGGCAAATGTACCTGGGATGCAGTGGGACAAGCATGCCGCGGACCTCTGGCTTGAAAGTATGATAGATGCCACTTGTGCACCACGTGCCGACAGTGGACACCCACTAGTGCGAGGGGGGGTTGCCCCAGTAAATGAGCCATTTCGCACTGAGGCCCGAAGATGGGGGCAGGTTACTCCTGGGCCTTGCTGCGAATACAATAAAGGGGGACGCTGTACACGAGTTGCTTGCAGATTTTGACACATGTGTTCCAACTGCTGGGGGAATCACGCGGCAACCGGGTGCCCCTGATCCCGACAGAGAAGGGGAAGGGGTAGATATGGACACGGTGGGGGAAATAAAAAACCAGGTCAGAACAACGCCGGGGGACCCCGTCCTCAAAAGGGAACCGACACCAATTCGAATTGAGCCCCTGGTACAGGTGTTGGTGATGCACCCTGATAAGACCGAAGTGGAGTATGTGGTCCAGGGTTTTAAACAGGGTTTCATCATCCCCACAGGCCCAGTTCAGCAACACAAAGTAGCGCGTAATCTAAAATCAGTGGGGGGGGGGAAGCTCTAGTCCAATGTAAAATTAAGAAGGAGGTAGATGAAGGTAGGGTGGCAGGCCCTTTTACTGCCCCGCCCTTTGCTAATTTAGTGCTTTCCCCTCTTGGCATAGTGCCAAAGAAGACACCAGGGGAATTCTGCATGATCCACCATCTGTCCCATCCCAGGGGTCGAGCCGTGAACGATGCCATACCTAAAGAGTTAACCACCATCAAATACGCATTGTTTGACAAGGCAGTAGACAAGGCAAAAGCCATGGGGGAAGGAGCAATCCTGGCGAAATGTGATATTAAATCGACATTTTGCCTCCTGCCGGTACATCCCAGTAATTTTCACCTTTTGGGTTTCTGTTTCCAAGAAGCATATTATTACGACAGGGCCGTGCCCATGGGGTGCTCCATATCCTGTTCTGCATTTGAGCGATTTAGCTCACTTGTAGAATGGATTTTTCGGCAGCGAGTGCACACAGTGGAGATAACTAAATATTTGGATGATTTTTTGATAATCGGTCCACCAGATGGGCAGGAATGCGCCCAGGCCCTGCAGTCATTCCAAGACATGGCAAGGGAATTGGGTATACCATTAGCCCCCGAGAAAATAGAAGGGTCAAGCACAGTCATCACTTATTTAGGGATCGAGCTTGACACAAAATCGAGGCTGTCCAGACTGCCAGTTGACAAATTGGAAGGCATGAAAAATAAGGTGGAAGAGTGCATGGCAATGAAGAAGATAACAGTTAAGGCCCTGCAATTCTTGATAGGCAGCCTCAATTTTGCATGCTGGGTCATTGCCCCAGGGAGAGCTTTTCTCTCTAGACTCTACGAGAAACTAAAAGGTGAACTACAGCCTCACTACAGGGTGAGGGTCACGAAGGAAATGAAGGAGGAACTAGGTATTTGGCTTCAATTTCTCCAGGAGTACAACGGGATTAGCTTTTGGAGGGAGCAGTGGCTCCTAAGGCTGACCTCCAGGTCCACTCTGATTCAGCAGGGGGTGCAGGATTCGGGGTTTACTGCCAAACACGTTGGTGCGCAGCCCCATGGCCAAGCGAATGGCACGAGTCAGGAATTACCAGAGACTTAACCTTCCTGGAATTTTTCCAGTCGTGGTTGCGGTTCTCTTGTGGACGCACCAGTTTGCCGTTCGAACAGTTTGGTTCTGGTGCGACAACATGGCGGTCATAAATGTGGTCAACACCCTGACATCCTGTTCACCGAGGGTCATGCATCTGGTCCAGGCATTCGTGGGGTTGTGTTTGAAGAATACTATATTGTTCTTGGCAAGCCATGTACCTGGTATTATAGCTGATGCCCTTTCTCGGTTTCAGATGAAATGGTTCCGGGAATTGGTGCCGGAGGCCAGGGAGATGGCAGATCCCCTCCCACCAGGTGTATGGAACCTTGGGAAATAAAGATGCAGAACATCATACAGGGAACTTTGGCACCCAGAACCCAGGCTGCTTACGGGAGGGCCTACAGCGAGTTTCAGCAATTTAGAACCCGACAGGGAATGGGTAATGGTCTTCCCATAAAAGAACAGGAGGTAATACAGTTTGTTATTCAGCTCCATGAGAAAGGCCTAGTGGTGGGGACCATTAAATGTAAGGTGGCAGCACTGGTTTTCATTAATAGACTTAACGAATTTCCTTCCCCGGATGGAGGTTTTTTCCTCAAACGCATGTTCGAGCGTTGGGCAAGTTCTTCCGTAGTGTCTACAGTAATTAGGTCGCTCATAACAACACCAGTCCTGGTACGGATGATGGGTGCTTACCATCCATTTGTTGAGATAAATTTGAAACGCAGCTGTTCACAGCAGTGTATGCAGTAACATATATCGGGGGGGGGTTCGAATTAGCGAGGTGGTTCCCGCATCCCGGAAGGACACCTCCAGTCGTGCTTTGGGGATGCGGGATGTCAGATGGACTGAGCATGGGATCGAGCTGAACCTTCGATACTCTAAGACCGATCAGCAAAGGAAAGGGCAAAGGGTGCAGTTGTACCGATGTGCTAACAAAGACATATGTCCGGTCGAACAGACCCGCATGTATTGTAGTATCCGCCCACCAGTGCCTGGGGAGTTATTCGTGCATCAGAATGGAACCGCACTTATCTGTTTTCAATTCACTGCAGTGATGAAGACGGTATTGGGCAAGGCGGGTTGGGCACCCGGGGCACTTTGGTTCCCATTCATTCAGGATTGGGGCGGCCACTACAGCAGCCGCCGGCGCTGGTTTGCCAGTTGAATCGCTTAAGGCGGTGGGAAGATGGAGATCAAAGGCATATAAAAGATACATACGACCATACCAGAGCCAGTAACTCCTTTCTCTTTTTCCTCAGGACCCGCACCTAGCGGATCAGCAAGAAGGGTGGTATGGATCGTGGGGCACAGCGTGGTGCGCTGGGCAGATAAAGTGGCTCACTTAAGCCACTGGGGGTCGAATGTAGGGATGCAGAAAAAAATTATGATTTATGGAAAATTTATGCTGGGAAAAAGTGGAATGAGATGAGATGGGATGAGATGAGATGGAACCAGTTACTTCCAACCCTGGGGGCCATGAGAGGTGCCCCAACGCCGCAGGTAATTATAGTTCACCTGGGGGAGAATGACCTCCCCACCCGTAAAGGGGTCCATTTAATTATACAAGTTAAAGAAGATTTGTTGATGATTAGTAGGGATGGACGAATGCGGTTCGGCAGTTCGGAGTTCAGCCCGAACTCGGCCTGTTCGGCCGACCGAACTCGAACCCAAACCCGAACATACCAAACAAACCGAACACCGAATGGCGAAATGACCGAACAGTTTGGTCAGTTCGGATCGCGTTCGGATGAATTTGGGTGGCAAAAAAAGGTTCAGTGGAAGGTCAAACATTACAGGGAGGTGTCAGTCACTGAGGAGCAGACTTCCAGGCACCAGGGGTGGAGAGGCTTGCAAGAAACGCAACTAATTATCTGCCTCCCCCCTTCCCAACACCTTCTGAGCTAGTCACTGTTCCTGAA
>QEPC01014667.1:2451491-2475689 GCA_003113815.1 Sphenodon punctatus
GTACTTATTAGATAATCCATTTAGTTCATAGCATTTAGAATAGTTAATAGCAGTTAGATTTAGTGTAGATAGATAGATATAATATTAGATTTTTTAAAAATTAAAAAACCAAATAAAAAACAAAAGAAAACCATATAAAACCCAATAAAAAACCAAAAAACCATATAAAAAACAAAAAAACCCCATAACAACACTTCCCAAATGGCCGAACCCAGCCGAATGGCCTAACCGAACGGCCTGTTCAGACGACCAAACCGAACAGCCGAACCTGAACTCGGCGAAGTAGCCGAACGGACAAACCGAACGGATGAACCGAACGCAGCCGAACCGAACGGACGAACCGAACGGACGAACCAAACACAGCCGAACTGAACAGCCGAACCTGAACCGCAATCTGTTCGCCCATCCCTAATGATTAGATGCTGGTTTGTAGGGGTCCATATTGTATGGACGAGTTTACTGCCCAGAATTCATTGGGGTAAAGTAGATAGAGCTAGGCGTAATGTAAGTAGAGAACTGAACAATTGGGTGATGGGTATCAGCGGCACAGTGATTAAACACCCTAGGATAGTTCGGGGAAGGGCCGAATTGTTCAGAGAAGATGGTGTCCACCTATCGGCGGCAGGGAATGAGCTGTATATTCAGGCACTGGCCCAGCATTTGGAGTCGTTGGTTTGAGAGGCAGTGGGAGACGGGGTAGTACAATGGATTGTCTTCCCCTTAGTGGCAGGGGTCCAGTATGGGATAGTAGGTTAAATAGGCATTAAGTAGGATAGGATGAGACATCTCCTTAAGATATAGGGAAGTGATACCCAGCGTGAGGCGGGGCACAGCACTCGCTGGGGTCATGGCCCTGGGAGGGGTTGGTTTTGATGGCCGGAAACGACATGCGCTGTCGGCCAGCCGGAAACCACTTACCTCCTGGCTCGTGCCCAGAACTGGGCTTGGTCCCCCATTTCGGCCAGAGCCATGGTGTTGTCGAAGGGGGAAGCGTATTGAGTGCGGCACTGACGCTGGAGGGCACATCCACGTCAGTGACCAAGTTAATAAGTTATTGTTGTTAGCTAGCATACTGGACCCAGAATTGCTGGGCAATTTTCCCACCAGCCTCCCAAGTTGAATTATTATAATAAAGAATGCGGCCAGCATTTAAACCAACACAGGTCTCCATGTCTCATTGGGGTGCGCCGACAAGCTTTCTGCTTGGTCAGTTGTCTTTGGACATGGTTTTATTGGATCTTGCTGCTACTTATACCTTTATGCTTTGCTGTAATCCTGCAACGTTTCTTCATGTTGTGGAGAAGTTTTATATGGAGGGAGATTTTTCTCATTGGGAGCTTCTATAGTGAACCTTAGTCTAAAACATTTCTTGGTAATTTTGTCTCCTTTAACTTTATGAGTAACACTGTCAGACCTACTGACAAAAATACATTCCCTCTTTTTTGTTTGTTGTGTTTTTTTATTTTAAAAAAAATCTTTCTTTTCACATTTCTCAGGTGAGAGAGATCACATGCTAATGAACCTTACTCTAAGTCCCATAGAAGTGAATGGATCTTGTGCTAACTGCTAGCATGCATGTGCATTATCCTGCTAGAGAGGATTGCACTGTTAATGTGTTTGCATTTCTGAAAAGGGCAGCAGATAAAATGTCATAATATTCAGCCCAACAGGTGGTAGGCCTGTGATAGGGTCCTATGGCTCTGTGAAGGCTCTTTCTTGCTATCTCAGGAAAGTTCAGTGGTTGGGCAGGTGGCTTCTGGCATCCAGCAACTGAAGAAGGTGGCAGAGGGGCTGCTTTGTCAGATCAGGGCAAACAGCAAACTGCTTTTCCAAAATGAGGAGTCTGGGAGTGGAGGGCGGAGGGGAAAGGCCATGGGGCATTACCATTATCACTGCATTTCTGTCCTTCTTGTTAGCAGAGAGAGTGAGATGGTTTATGGATAGTTTGCAAGTTCGGGCTGTGGGTTTGGTTTGTGTCTGATCAGGGACTCTCCTGCAGCTGATTCGGAGGAACAGCTTTGCCTTTTTGTACCAAGTTGTCTGGCTGCAAGAGCAAGACACACGTTTTAGCAGAAGACAACTTGTCTTGCTGTTCTCTCCTACAGTAATCCATCCTTCTCACCCGCATGTTCTAAAATGATGGTATTCCCTGGGGTGGGGGGCAGACTGAAGGAGAGACCAAGGAAGTTCTCCTCCACTTAGTTGCATGTCTTGCTCCTGCAGCCAGATGATTTCAGACCCAAAAGGCAAACTGTTCATCAGATAGACTTCAAGAGAGTCTCTGGATTAGATGCATACCAAACCCAGGTGTTGAACTGCAACCTATGCCCAGAGGTGCTCTCTCTGCTGAGAAGAAGGGCAGACATGTATTCAGTGTGGTTTTTAATTCAATATATATTCTATTCGAATGTGTTAAATTTTAAGTGGCCCTGCCCTGAAGTGGCCCAGCCCACTGTCTTACAGCCTAAAGGTTCACCAGTCACCACTGGGCCAGTACTCCCTAACCCACCAACACCACCCCACACCTCTGAAAGACCACTTCCTCCCCTATGTTCTATCACAGACCCTGAGGTCAGCCGGGAGCGCCCTTTGCAAGTTTCATCACCGTTCCAAGCCCATACAGCAAGGGTTTGCAGAGAGCCGTTCTCAGTGGCTGCTCTGCAGCTCTGAAACTCCCTTCCCCTGGAGGTTTGCCAAAGCCAGCATCTGAGACGGTCGTGGCTGGTGGACGTTTAAGTTGGTGGGGTGGTGGATTCCATAATAAATCTCACACTTTATTATGGAATGCACAATTAATAAAATACTCACAGTGAATACAGATCTAAAAACCACACAATGTTGGTGACATACAATAGTAAGCAAAATGAAAACCTCCATGAGCAAATTAGAAAGGATTTTGCATAACATCCCATTTATTGTTATTTCTGTTTTTTATTCTTGTATTTCTTTTCTGTTTTTTATGCAATGGCCATCAAACAATTATTGATTATATTATTATTATTATTATTATTATTATTATTATTATTATAAATTACAAAGGGGAAACCAACAGTTGCTTCTGTAGGTCAGCTGCTAGAAAAGAAAATTGGTAGTTCAAGGGTTCAACAGAGCTGGAAAAAACAATTTGCGGCAAATACTGTTTTCATTGAAAACAACCTATTTGCTGCCTCCCCTGATGCGGAAACTTACCAGGTTTTTACCACATACATTTATTCCCATTTGGGAATGCCCATTGGTAGGTACTTTTGGTACATGCCGGCATGTTGGCAGGAGAAGAAGTCAGGCAGAGTATACACAGATCAGACACAGCAGGCAAAGCCTCTTCCGCTCACACCCACCCACGCCAACCCCTAATTAGGACAAGAGCACTTGAAGACCAAAAAGGGGAGGGGCATAGGCCCCAGAGCTGGGAAAGTGAAAACACTGGGACACAAAAATACTAACAAGTCACAGAAGGTACCAAAAAACGTGGAAAGTACCAGAAAAAGATGGAAAGTACTGAAACATTATGTAAGTTGCAAAAAATTGCCATCTGCAGTCTCGAAAGCAATGGAATCACAAAATGTATCCCAGACTCCAAAATTCTACCAAACATTTGGCAATGTTCCTGACATGATGGGATTTCCCACTGATTCAGGAACAACTGTTTTCACTTCAGCACTAGGATTCATGTCAGTTTTAGGTAAGGGGACATTATATGTATATGGGATTTATTTCACTTTTAAAATTTGCTATTTAAAAAATAAGAATCCGCACAGGAGAGAAACCCTGTACATGATGCCACTAGTGTGAGGAAAGCTTCAGGAGAAGTTGGGATGCTTAACGTGCATCAAGGAATCCACACAGGAGAGAAACCCAGTGCCCTCACTGGGAAATGCTATACAAAGAGCTCAGCCCTCAGTACACACCAGAGAATTCACTGCGCAGGAGGCGTTAAGTGGGGAAAGTGTCAGTGTAAATGTCAGTCTTTCTATTAATCAGATAACGCAACTGAGCTACTGAGCCACACGAATAGTGCTGCATTCCTCCTAATTATTATTATTATTATTATAATAAACATTTATATAGCGCCGGTCATGTACTTGGTGCTGTACAGAAACATAGAAATAGATGTGGTCCCTGCCTGTGGCTTACAATCTAAAACACGAGGGGGAGACAGGGAGAGGGGACAGTGGGAGAGAGAGGGGAGAAGACAAACAACATTCAGGCGGATGCGAAGTTTCAGGTGCATGTGCTTGGCTTGGTTACAATCAGGTTGGTTGCAGCAGTCTGCGGAGAGGGGCAGACAGTAAGTATATGGGGAACGACTAGCAGACGTTGGGAAAGGCGGCGAGGAAAACGTGGGTGTTGAGGAGGGATTTGAAGGAGCGGAGGGAGGGGGCAAGGCGGATGTGGGTGGGGAGGGAGTTCCAGGCATGTGGGGCAGCAAGGGAGAAGGGTCGAAGGCGGTTAGGTGAGCAGGGGACCCCAGGCCAGCCCCTCCCATCTCTACTCTCCTTACCTTATACTTATTTCCCCTATGAAGACAGACCATTGTCTGACCTCACCCTCTCTTTGCACCCTGTTCCAAAGTGACACCTAAAGGTTTAACTGAGGGGCTGCTTGTGTGATTTATAACTATGCAGCAGACAGAATAAAAGGCTCTGGGTGCAGCCAGCTGCATGGATCAGTCCCCAAAACAAGCAAAACTCCAAAGAGAGGGGGAGAACCAAGCAGACACTTTGGTATCTAGAAGCTAAAGGCAGTTTAAAGCCAAGCATTTATATAGTATTTCTAGTGTCATTCTTATAAGCTCCCAGTCCAAGGAGCAAGAAAAAAGCCCATGTTAAAATTCTTAAAATCCTGAGATTGCCAGTAACATCAGTTCAGCCAGAGAGTGGGGACAAAATTCAAAAGGGCTACCACTATTCCCTCCCTTTCAGAAACACTATAAAACTACACAATGCTGCATGCAAAGCAAGTACTTTGAAGTTTTCAAACTGTTGCAAGAAGATTAAATATAAGAAGTCTGCAAGTAAAGCATTTGGGTGGGGGGGGATTAAATTCTGTGTATCCGTTTTTCCCCACTGTACTTAGTCAACTCACAAAACATACAAACCATTTTAAATATTCAAAAGTTCAAAAATGTTTTTCAAAGATCAGGGGCGGGGACAAAAATGAAAAGGGAACTACCACAGCAAACAGCAGCAAAAACCAGAAACAATAATAATTTTAAAAAATCATACTCAGAGTAGAAAAATCCAGTCTGTTCTGCGGTCCAAATCGATTGCTCAGGATCATGGTGAACCCCAAGTCCGATCAATCTTAAAATTCCCCAAACAATATTCCCAACTATCATGTTTATTGGCTTCACTTCCCTTGGCTTTGATCATGTTCAACCCCTCCTCTCCTCCCTTCACTGCTTCCTCTCCCACTTCACATTCAGCACAAGCTCCTTATCTTCACCTTCAAGGCTCTTCATAGCATTGCTCCTCCCTATTTTTCTGCACTTATTTCCTAATACATTCCCACCCAGGAACTTCACTCCTCTTCTGGCACCACCCTCACACAGCCACTATCCTGCTCCCTAAGGTGTCTTTGCCACTACTCTCATGCTGCCCCATGTGCCTGAAACCCCATCCCCAAACACATATGCTCTGCTCCCTCCTTCTTCCCTCCCTTCAAATCCCTCTTTAAAACCTACCTCTTCCATGAGGCGTTCCCTTCCTCTTCACTCCTATAGTTTCCTTGTTTATGTCTGTTTAGCCTCAGGATCCCCTTCTCCCCTATATCTAAGCTAAGTGCATGCACCTGCAATTTTTCATCTTCATGAATGTATCTATGCCCCTATTTGTGTGCACTCCCCGTTGTTGACCCTCCCCTTTCATTGTAAGGGGAGATTGTAAGCTCCTTGGGGCAGGGATTTGTCTTGCATCTCAGCTGTTCAATGCCAGGCACAGTGTTGCTATAAATAATAAAGAAGACAATGATGATGTCGGTGCTCAGCACCTCTTAGGTTCAGGGTCACAGTTCGTATCCATCTGTCCAGTTTTAGTGTTCCGTGTGAAAGCTTTGGCACTCAGAAGACACATGGCCAGTTTGTGAAGCCTTTACTTCTTCTGGGAAGCAGTTACCCACCCAGGTAAAACTATGAGGATTGATCCTAACTGAGGCTTTATTTTCACAACAGTATGGCAGCTTGCAGGCCATCTGAACAATCTGAGACAGCACAGGAGAATCTAACAGCAGCTCAGTTGTTCCACTTTTAATTGTCCTTGTACCGTTTGTAAGATTTCAGCAGGGGGGCTGAAATAACCAGAAGCAAGTGGGTGCATTCCCAGGGGACCTTGGTGCTTCATTGTCAGCTTGAAACCAAAGCAGTGTAAACAAAGGCACTTTGAGCCTGAAAGCACATGATAGGTGCAAGCTCCCCCATCACAGGAGAATCAGAGGTGGCAGGAAACACAAGAGCTTATCTGCCACAATAGCCAGCAGCCAAACAGAGGACAGAGGACACTGTTTCAGCTTCTTAGATGGTATAAAGCTTGATCCTCTTATCTAGTGGGGAGACTTCAGGAGAAAAGCCCAAAGAAACAAGAAAAGCCTGGACTAGCAGTTTTCTCCAAAGCAATATTGTAAGAGTGAACAGACTGAGGTAATCATACAGGGCTTAATTTGTAGGGAGATTTGCCAGGGCTCAGCCCCAGCAATCAAATTCAAGGGGGAGCTGAGCCCCAGGAAAAGTTCCCAATAGGAGCATGCACTCTGAAATGTGACAGAACAGGAAAAGGCTGATATTGGCCATTTTAGGGCAGAAGACAAAGGCTATGGGAGGAGGGGGAACAGGTTTGCTTCTTTGGGTGTTTTCAAACGTGACGGTGGCATGATTTAACTGACTTTAGGATGGGTTAAACCAGGGACCCCATCACGTTGAAAGGTGGCCACCAGATGTTTCCCCAGTCTGGCTCCCGATCATGGTAGGGCTAGTCTGGGCTGTGACTTGGGGAAATTGCTGAGTCACAGCCCAGGCTAGCCCCCACCATGGTTGGTATCCGGCTGCCGGACCCGGCAGACTTTCATGTCGGAAAGCCCACTCTACTCACCGGGGTCTGGAGTGGCGGAGGGAGGGGAGGGGCAGGTGCGCTCACAGTCATCATTGGCCGCTATGGCCGCCCATCAGAGAGGGGGCGGGCCACTGCACCCAGTGGTAGGACAGGGGTAGGAAGATGCACATTCACCCAGCTCTCTGCCCTTCCCAGTAGCCAGGCTCTCGTCGCATCAGTTTGGGGGCCTGGCCAAATCCTGACCACGGTGCTGGTCCAATGTTGGACCGGGTCAGTCCTTGGTGGCGCTCAGGCACCATCAGATTAGTTTTCACTCTTTGACTTTCATTAATGACTCCTGTTCCACCTAGGGTGGCCATACCTCCCCTTTAAAAGAGGAAGCTTCTGAAAAATACATGGTGCAGTGCTGCACTGGAACCAATGCAGTCCTGCAACATGTATTTTTTATAAGTTTCTGTGGCAGGGTTACACCACAAAATGGCGCCTGCCAGGTAATTGAAGACAAGATGGCTGCCAAATAGGCAATTTGAGTGTTTGGGGCGTGGCCTATAGTATAAAGAGAAGAAGCAAGACGGACGCTGGAAGGTGGCTGAGGACAGTTGGCTCTGGGTTGCTGAGGCGCCTGCAGCTCATGGAGAGGCTTGCTAACCTGAAGGAAGGAGACCTAAAGGTGATTGAGCTGAGAGTGAGTGTGGAGAGCTGGCCTGGGACTGTTGTGTGACTAGACTCTGTATAGACTGTGGAACCGTGTCTATTTCTATGTTCTGTACAGCACCAGGTCACACTACTGGTGGTATATAAATGTTTATTATAATTATAATAATAATAATATAATGGACTATATGTGTAGGGACTGGCCAGAGGCTAGGTGCCTGGCCTGGGGGCTGTATATAAATAAACTGTGCTTTATATGAAAAACCTCAGGAGCGACTGTGTAACTAATCTGGGCCTGATCCTGCAAAGGCTTAACCATGGTGAAGTGGGGCCCTACGATGGCTTTCTGTTTTAGCTCCACCCTTGTGCTGATCATTGTACATACAAAATTACAGGCACTCCTATCTTATATTCCACTATAGGGAGTTGATGTGGTCCAGTATTTGGGACTGTGGCTATCCAGAGACTAGGGTTCAGTTCACTGCTATGATAAGCTCTGGGGCAGTGAGTGTGACTCTAGGGTAGGCTCTTTTCTTTTCTTTTACAAATTAAGCACAGGGGCCATAGAGGCTGTAGGAGGTAATGACTAAGAACTATGCAGCTACAAGTCATCTGGAGGAAATGGGAGATAGGAACTCCAAGAGCTGGGGTGGGGAACCTGGCTTAGCAGCTTCCTCCAGTTTATTATTCTTTTAGCACTCCCACATCACCAGCAATGTGTCCGAACAATGGTGATTAGAGACAGATCCCTGCCCTGATGGACTTACACGCTAGAATGGACATGGGGGGAGACCAGAGAGAAGAATGTTGGGAAAAACAAGGAGACATTCATGAAGCTGAGAATTTGCAGGTGCACATGCTTAACTTAGTTAAAAGACAAGCAGGGTGATCCTGGAGGATAAGGCAGTATAAGAAGCAGCATCTGTTTAAAGCCAGGCCAGAGTAACTTTCCAGAGTAACAACCCTCTTGGTAGGGCTGAGCATGGGGCCACATATTGTATTTGTGTTTAGTATTTGTATCTTTACCTGTGTTCACATGCATTTCCCCATCATTGGCAATGTGGATAACACAGTGGATATGGTTTATTTTGGCGCAGTGAGGCTCTGCCAGTTTGACAGGCCTATAAAGAAATTCATGGTGGCCGTGGAGTGCTGTGTATTGTAGTCTCCAATACTGGGTTACTGTGTATCTTTCTCCCAAATCTAGCCAAAACTACTGCTAAATCTGCTACCAATTTAACAAAAGGAGCACTGATTGGGGGAGGGTGGAGAATACCGCTAGCTTGGTAGGGAGGTTGTTAGCTTGGGGAGGTTGGATCGAGGCATGGTTCTGGCTTGTGGGGTGGGCGGGGATTACTGGCTTGAGAGAGAGTGAGATACGCAGCTGGCTTGGGAGAATGGAACGGGGCTGGCTCACGTGGGGAGTTGATCTCTTGGGGATGGGGGCATGGGACTAGGCTCAGGGGAGGGGGAACGAGACATGGGGGTGGCTCAAGGATGAGGCATGGTTGTGGTTGCTGGCTTGGGCAGGGGGATGAGGCATGGTTGTGGTTGGGGTGAATGGTTTCTGGCTCAGAGGGGACTCAGTGGCTTATGGGAAGTGGAATCTCATGGGGCTGGTTCTCATTGGCTTGGAGAGATGGGAATGAGGCTGCTAAGGACTCCTCATTTCTCCCTAGTTGGGCTGAACTGCTGGCAGGGGCGGCTGGTGGGTTTTGATGTTGGAGGGGCACTGGGGCAGTAAGGCCAGCCTGCCTGGGCCTAGGGGCGGAGCCAGGGGGACGGTAGGCGGAGCCAGGGGGAAGGTAGGCCAGTGGCATGGCATAACCCAGCAGCAAGGAGTTCCCAGGGTTCACATTGGATGGAAGAAAACAGTCTACATGCACATCAGCTTAAAATAAATACTTTATAAACCCAAAACGGCCCTGCCTATCTGCGGGATCGCCTCACTCCCCATGTACCCGTGCGACCCTTGAGATCGTCATTGGGAGCCTTTTTGGAGGTTCCCCGGGCGAGGTGGGTGGCCACCGATGTTAGATCTTTTTCGGTGGTCGCCCCTGTGCTGTGGAATTCGCTCCTGGAGGAGGCTCGGCTGGCTCCCACTCTCCTGCTGTTTCGGCATATATGTAAGACCTGGCTGTTCCGTCAGGCTTTTGGCGGGGGGTGGGGGTGGGGATAGGGATGGGGGTTTTTCCCCATGTAGTGTATCTTAAATTGTTTAAAATTTTATTATTGTTTTAAATGAAATGTTCGCCGCCTCGGGCTGCCCCATGGGCAGGATATAAATTAAATAAATAAAACACAGGGACCCATCCTTGTAAAGCACCCCAGTCACAGCCTGAGTGACTAGGGTGCCTTACCACGCACATCCCATTTCCAGCATTTTGAACACAACTGAAATCGATGGACTTGCAGTGACATCTCTCAGGATTTCCAAATCTCCATTTTACCACACACAGTCCCCCCTGCTCTAACCCACTAGCCCCCACTCCCCTCCCAGTGAACCCAGGAGTCCTGGCTCCCAGCACCCCCTGCTCTAACCCACTCCCCTGTGTGCCCACACTTGCCCCCCTTGTACCTCCCTCCCCCTGTATGCTGGTACTCCCCCACCCCAGGCCCTGCAATTTACTTACCCCCCTCCTCATCCTCAGCGCCGCCACCTGCGTTCAGGCTCCAGGGAGGGACTAGGGAGAAGGGAGGAAGGGACTTGGGGAGGCAAAGAGCTGGCTGCAGTTCTCTGAGAACTGCAGCCAGCTCTTTGCCTCCCCAAGTCCCTTCCTTCCTCCCTGCTGGAATCCAGCAGGGAGGGAGAAAGCAACTCGGGGAGGCTAAGATCTGCGTGCACGTAGCAGCTCCCTGCACAGGCTGGGACCCAGCCTGTGCAGGGGGCTGGGAGCTGCTGACGCATGTGCAGCTCTTAGTCCATACCAGAGGCGCCTGTATTCGGTGCACTGTATGAACATTGCCCCTGCAATGCAAAAGTGCCCCCTGCGGCACTCTTGCCTTGCAGGGTCCCTTTATGCGGAGTGGATGGCTCTTCTAGGGAGAACGCCTCCCTTTTGACCCTGGGTGGGGTGACTTGAGTCACTGGTTGTGCACGTGCGCACGCACACAACCGGTGAGACTGTGTGGAGCCACCTTGAAGAACCTTGTTTAGCAAGGCAGAGACCTTCAGAAGGTCTCTACCTTGCTAAACAAGGTTCTTTGAGGTGGCTCTGCACATTCAACGTGACGCCAACGGGGCTGGTTTGTCTTTTTTTAAAGCGGCAGCTGCCACTGGCCAGGGAAGCCCTGGGGGGCCAGAAGGGGCATTGCCCCTGCTTCCCTGGAGGACCCACCGCCACTGACTGCTGGACTTGTCCTGGTGGCTGCAGTGCTGGAAATTGCAGTTCTCAAACAGCAGCAGCCCCTGCAGGTGGGGAGGCCTCACTACAGACTCCCCAAGCAGGGAGCTAAGCTGAGAGCCAGAGAGCAGCCCAGCTCCAAGCCGGGTATGTGCTGCAGTTTGGAGGGGTCCAGTTTGAGACCTTGGCTATCACATTTTTACAGAAAATGTTGAGTTCACTCAAACCCCAAATATATAGACCTAGTATTTGCAATTTGAATATGGAAGCCAAAAAGGACTTGGGGGGGGGGGGGGGGGGAGTGTTACGTGTGTAAACACCCCGCAAGATTTTCAGAAGCTCTATAGAACCACTTCCCTGCCCAGTCCCTACTCCTGTGCCTCCCCACTAGCGACAGTCACCTATGCATCATGGCTCTGTCTTTCTTTTACCCAGCCTCGAGTCTTGCTTCTAGTATCTGTCAGGACCTAGTGAAAGTGGGAAACCAATCCAGATCCTCAGAAAAGACTCTTCCATGGCTACCATACATGCTCTCTGAAGTTGGGCTCTCTTAACTGCTGATACACTCCCTCTCCCTGATTGGCTGCTCCCTAGCAGCCTTCCAGTTTGCTTCTCAGATCCATATGAGGCCTTCTCAGAAAACAGGACCATGTTCAGCCTGGCCTGTGTGAAGAGACATCCATCCCCTTGCTTCCTGCCTTAGTTTCCCTCTCCAACCTGTGTGCCTGACCAGACTTCTTGACTTAGCACCTTCTAACCCATGACTTTTGACCTGCAGTTTAAGCTCGGACAACCAGCTCCTGGGATATTGGATTCCTGACGCATTCTACTCTTGATATTCTGCCTCTCGACTTGACCCTTGGACTTCGTACCAGCCTCTGGCCCTGTATTCCAAGGTGAGCCTGGTCGTGGGCTGGGAAGTATCTAACTTCTAGCTCCAACCTCTGTTGGCTGGGAGCATCCTCCTGCAGGTTCCATCGGTTGCTCTTGTCCATGGGTCGGGGGTGCGCAGGGGGGTGTTCTCGGTCGCTGCCCTAGTTCTATGGAACTTCCCTCCCTAGAGGTTTGCTTGAGCCTAAGACCACTTATAGAAGTGGCCCCCCAGCGCATATTTGGGCTGCGGGGGAGGGGGGGAGGAATGCACAGCCCAAATGTGTGGGGATCGGCCAGTCCGAAAGGGCCCCCCCCCCCCGTGTGGCTTTGCCCCCGCAGCCCAAATATGCATGGAGGGGCCATGTCTGAAAGTCACCTGAGTCTGAGCATTTTCCAGAGGCAGTGAGTGGAGCTCAGATTCCGACCTGACTTGACTCTCTAACTTCTGACTTTAGTCTGGCCCATTCTGGATTTGCATTGGCCCCAGCTGCCCATTCTTTCCCTGGCTGGGTTCTGACCGATCCTAGCAGGGAATAAACCAGAAAAGATTGTGACATGTTCTCCCTTCCTGAGGGATGCTTCCTCGAGAGGTCTGGCCAGGGCATGTCTCCACTGCCCACGCTTTGTCAGACCTCCTCCACAATCTGTCCTAAACTCTGTCAGAGAACTCATTTTATTGTGTCCTAATCACATGGACTTGCAGGTAGACATTACTCTGCCACAAAGAGAAAGTAAACCACTTAACTTTCTGCTGCTTGGTCTATCCCCTTCCATAATTGTTCTTGTCAATATCCATTATTAATGAATAGTAGCGCTAACTTAAAAATGTAGCTTTTGATGGAATAAAATGCAAACAATTTTCTGTGTGGGCTAGCTAAAACAAAATAATAATTACAATACAAGATTATAGCACTTAGCGCAAAATATCATTTCCATTTTTAAAAAAAAAAAACCCTCCACAAACATTAGAGATGTGAATTTCTCTCCCAGCCACAGAAGAACAAGAAAGAGAAAAAACCCTCTCCAAACATCCATAACATGAGGGATTTTTTGCCTAATTCAATTATGCACCTTCGTCAGAAAAGAGGAAGATAAAGGCCTTGGCCATGACCCACAGGGCTTAATGAGGGTACTCCTGGGCATGGGGCTGTCAGTATTTCTGAGTACTAAAATAGTATAAAATTGCTCAAATTCACCATGAGTACTAAACGGTATCCATTTACCACTCAATTAGATCCTCGAGTTACTGTTTTACTGAGTTACCATTTGCATGTTTCCAAGTATTTTCTTATTTCTGGCTTATTTCATCTTCACATTATTTACTGAAATGAAATTTTGCCAAAACAAGAAATCTCGTTGAAATCCTGGTTCCTGATCAAATCAAGAACATTTCAGTAATGTCTCAACTGACATTTCATCTCTCGATTTACTGGGATCCCATTGACCGCTTTGCCATTGACCACTTTGCCATTCATCTCAAATCCCAAGAGGTAATACTAACGCAACATCGCATTCCTTCCGCTCCATGTTCCGTTGTACTTGTCGCTCATTGGCTGATACGCAGATTCCTTTACTAATCTGCAGTCCAGTTGCAGATTGGACAAAGCAAGGGGAACAGCAGAGAACAATTCTGACTGGAGGCACAGGAGTGGAGGCTGAGGGGTATTGCAAGGAGGCCAGGGGTGTGTGCTATTCACACAGTGATTGGCTCAGAAATGCAGGAACAACAAAACTTCTAAACTTTGTACTAACTTTTAAAGCACCCCCTAGAAAGGAAAGTTCCCCACCTCTTGGATTAAGGTGACAACTGGTCCCAGTTGGTTCCCAAGTCTAGCACCCATGCTGGGAGGATGGGGCTGCTGGGAGGATGGGACTGAGTCAGTGTTGTAGCTTGAAAGCCACTATTGAGAGAGGCCTTAACGCCACTCAGAATCCTTTAGACGAGTCTTTCATTCACTGCTGTAACCTCCTCCTCCCCCCCCCCCTCCCTTTCCAACTCTGCCATTGTGGCTCTCGCTCTTGGCGAGCAAGGCACGCTTGCTATCAAAGCTAACCTGATAAATCTATCATGGATTGCTGTGTCAACAAACAAGCATGTGATAAAGCAGCTTGAACTTGACCTCTTGCACTATATAAGCTACTCCTGTAGGCCTCTGCATTTTGGGGGAAACCTACAGTTTAGGCCACAGAGATTAAAAAATTGACACTTATACTTACAGAAGTTCTCTATTCCTTATGTGCACCTTGCAGTTAAATTTCCATCCGCTGTTTTTCTTTCTTCCCATAAACTACCTTTGGGCTGAAAACTCCTCTCCCTCCCCTCCCTTCTCGGTACAATTGTTCCTGTCTCATTGAGTTTTCTGACTTAGCCTTGATTAACATGAACACAGACAAAACTCTCCTCCCTGGGGATTTTAAAAGGGAGGCTGATTCCCTTTCCTCGTAGATTCTTTTTTTTCCTCCTCCTCCCCCCCCCCATCATGTTCAACCTCTTTGGGGTTTAGAGGCGGCCACTCAATCACATTTACCAATCTTTACATTTGCCATCATGTTCTTGATCTTTGTTGGCTTGGGGCTTGGCTCTTTCTAATTTGAATATTAGGCCTCTTGCCATTGCGGATGACAGATCACCTCATTGATGTGGCTAATTATGATGGAGAGGGGGACAGAGAAATCAGGGCCTCCTGAGACAGGGATAAATGCATTCTCTGTATAGATACCATCAAAGCCCTTTGCATTGTGCAGCATGCTGGGCCACTATGGATAACAGATTTACTTCGTAAGGATCCAGTACAAGGAAAAGGCATGTTGTGACATACTTAAACAAGCTTAATAATCCCTAGCTTAATAATCCCTAAATTCACGTTTACTTTGGAATCGTCAACACACAAAACCATGTAAACCAATGGTATTCCAGATTAGGCATCTAAGTGTATACTCTGGAAAAATTAGGAGTACATATTCCCACTTTTTAATTTACTTTTCAATTCTATAATTTGGATCCTTTAAATGTTTGGGTGGCAAACAGAGCATGGAAATCATTTGCAGGCTGCAGTGCACAATGCCCTTCCAGCTGGGAACTCTATGGTTCCTTGTCAGCAGTG
The DNA here is from genome assembly GCA_003113815.1 of Sphenodon punctatus. Classification (NCBI taxonomy): domain Eukaryota; kingdom Metazoa; phylum Chordata; class Lepidosauria; order Sphenodontia; family Sphenodontidae; genus Sphenodon; species Sphenodon punctatus. Next base: position 2,466,510 of record QEPC01014667.1, read on the forward strand.
ACTCCCCCATCCAGTACTTCCTATGCCCATGCTGAAATCTATTTGTCTTGATTTGGCCGGAGACAGATTGGGGCTGCTGCTGATATACCTGTACAGCAAAATCTCTACATGCTCTAGCTGAACTGGTGTCGGGGGCGGTCTTGTGGTCCCCAAGAGCTGTGGTTAACTAGACTTCAGCATTCACGCGGACACCAGTCTGGGTGGGGGTGCAGAGCGTGAGTTCATTGCCATCATGACAATCATGGACCTATCTCAGGTGGTTGTTGCCCAACACATGATGGAGGGTACACCCTGGACCTGATTCTTCTCTTCTCTCCCCCTCCCCGCCCCTCCAATGGCCTTGAGGCGGGGGATCCGTTGGTTGGGGAGGTGTCATCTGCCCTTGTCATGGACGGATCATTACCTCCTTCAGGCTGGTCTCCTGGTGCACGTCTGCCCCCAGAGAGGTGCAGAACCAGTTCAGTTGGTTCACCTCTGGAGACTTATGGAATCGAAGTGGTTCTGGAATGCTCTTGGAGAGATCTCGACAACCATTCGCTCTACGGCCTTGTAGCCATCTGGAATACTCTGCTAAGAGGCCATCGACCAAACCACTCCTAAGTGTCTGCTCCCTGAAAGCTGGCAATGCAGGTCCCCATGGTTTACGGAGGACCTGCAGCGGCTAAAGCATGATGGACGGCGGTTGGACCGATGGTGGCACCATACTCGCGCTGAAGCCGAACGATTACAGCCTAGAGTTAGCTTACAAACCTCTGCCATGACTGTGAGCAGCAAAGAAGCGGTTCTTTGCTGCACTCATAGCGTTCGTAGTCACATCCAGCTGAGCTTTTCCAGGTGGCGAGGGGGCTGGTCAGTCTGGCCTCCCTCTGCCTGGAACTGGAATCTTCCAGTGCTCGCTGTGACTTGTTTGTCATCTTTTTTGTGGATAAAATTGCTCGAATTCACCATGACTTCGACACCGCAATTGAAGCAGTGGGAGAAACCAAGATAATGGAAGACTCGTCTTGTCCTGTTTTATGGCTTCCATTTCAGTGAGTGTCGCCTGCTGATGCGGGGGATGTCGTAGGGCTGCTTGAGCCACCTGTTGTGAACTGGACCCGTGCCTGTCCTGGCCCCGGGCCAGCCCTAGGGTTTGTAAGGCCATGGTGAAGTCTTGGTGTGGGGCCTAATTTGCATAATTAGGCCCCACCAATTATGCAAATGTATAAATTTACATAATTTACTCCCTCTGGGAATCCTTTCTGTCCATTCTCCACTCCTCTTGAGTGGCCATAGATAAGCATGGCCTGCCAATGCTTCCTGCCCCCCCCCTCCCCAGCCGAGCGTCTACCATCACTCCCCAGGAGTGGTTCCACTGCAGGGGCAGCCGGGAGGGCAGTGAGGCAGGCACAGAGGTGAGGCTCGAGGGCCAGTTGCTTCTTGCTGCCGGTGCCGCCGGTACCTTGTGCGCGCACACGGTGCGACTGGTCCAGAGATGCTATCAAACACACGACACCCAAATGCAGCTAGCCTATTAAGCATGTTTTATGCCATGAAAGAGACATAAAACCAGTTCAGTTGTGCCCCCATAATCAGTTCATGCTTCCTCACCCCATAACCAGTTCATCTGCACCCCCATATAATCAATTCACACTGCCCCCCACCCATAACCATTTCATTTGTGCCCCTGGGGCAGCGTGAATTCATTATATGTGTGTTTATTTGGGGGTGCAAATGAACTGGTTATTGGGTGCGGGTTTAAAGACAGTATTCCTGTTAGCAATAACTTCATTAAGAAGAGTTAGTGAAATAGCAGCCATAACAATCTCAAAACCATATTTGCAGATTTCCCAAGATAGAATAGATATTGCTTTACATCCTAAATTCTTACTTAAGATAGTATAAGTAAGACAGTTGTGAGGAATGTGGCCCTTTTTACACGGGCCTCTCCCAGCCATGGACATGCCCATGGTGAGTGGGGGTGCGCACCTGCCTAACACGCATCCCCACTCACCCCCCACTCGTCCCCACGCACGGAACAACCAGGGGAAACGGCAGTTACTCCGTGGATGTGAATGAGTGGGGGGTGAGTGGGAATGCGTGTGGCCGTGTGCACCACGCACCAGGGTGCCCACAGATTCCCCACCCATCGGAGCCATGTAAAAACGGCCTGTGAGGAGCCACTTGATGAAGAACAGAAGGTTGCTGCCTTGTAAATAAGGTTCTTTGAGGTGGCTCCTAACTTTCTCACAACACCCACGTTTCCAGCCCTGCATGGAATTTTCTTATATTCATAGAAAGGGTTGGAAGGAACTGTTGTTCTAAGGGGGAAAAGTGCTTTTTATACTAGAGGAGCTCAAGACCATCATGTGGCCTATTATTTGAATAGGGTGAGCGTGCACAACCCAGTTGTGAGAACGTTGGAAGCCAACTCGAAGAACCTTCTTTACAAGGTAACAACTTTCTGATCACTCACATGGGGAGGAGTTGTTTGTAAAGGTCCCTCCCAGTGTCCCTGCTGCTTATGCAGCCTACTAGGAGGCCGAGTCAGGTGAGGGATGGGGACAGGAGCCAGGGAGGTAAGACAGAAAAACATATTGTGGGGGGAAGCTGACTGCATCCTCCCAGCCAGGCAAGCACAGGGCGAGGCCATGTGCGGCAAGCACATGTGGCACATGCCTGGGGCTGGCCCTGGAGCCAGCCATGAGACATTGGAACCATTGCTGGTGGGGGTGGTCAGTATCTTCCTTCAGGAGGGGCAGAATACTGAGCTGCCTCAAGGAGGCAGTGGTGCAGCCTCTGCTCAAGAAACCATCACTTGACATTGACTCCCTGGCCAGCTATTGGCCAGTCTCTAACCTTCCTTTTTTAGGGAAGGCTGTTGAATGGGTGGTGGCTTAGCAGACCATGTCAGTTTTCTGGATCCCTCACAGTCTGGCTTTCATCCAGGTTTTCACACTGAGACTGCTTGTGACTTTGATCGACAACCTTCGCCATGAGTTAGACCAGGGTCAGTTGGTCCTGTTGATCCTGTTAGATCTCTCGGCTGCATTTGATACGTTGACCATGAGATGTTGGTGACCCGCTTGCGGGACCGGGCCGGGGTGGGCGGGATTGTTCTTGAATGCTTCCGTTCCTTCCTGGCCGGAAGAACTCAGTGTGTGGTACTAGGGGATTGCTCGTCATCTCCCTGGGACCTCACGTGTGGAGTCCCGCAAGGTTCCATTCTGTCCCCTCTCCTGTTCAGTGTACATGCAGCCTTTGGGCGAAGTCATCAGAGGCTTTGGTGTCATCAGTATTCTGATGACACCCAGCTTTACCTCTCATTTTCAGCTGACCCGGACCTGGCAGTCTTGGTGCTTACGCAGTGTCTGGTGGCTGTGCGGGATTGGATGAGGGTGATCCATCCAAAGCTGAATCCCAATAAGATGGAGGTGCTGCTGGTGGGCAGGGTTGAGGGAGTGGTGGCACCTGTCATTGATGGGGTTCACCCTCCGTTGTTCCCTCAGGTCCATAGTTTAGGGGTGCTTCTCAACTCACAGCTCCGCCTGGCTGTCCAGGTGGCAGCTGTGGCAAGGAGCGCATTTCGCCAATTATATCTGGTGTGACGGTTTTGGCCGTATGTCTCCGACTTGGACTTGGCCACTACCATCCATGCTTTCATCACCTCGAGACTAGAATATTGCAACATGCTGTACATGGGGCTACCCATGGTGATGGTCCGAAGACTGCAGCTGGTGCAGAATTTGACAGCCCATCTCCTTTACAGGGACAGGTCGCTGTGAGCACATTACACAGGTGCTCCGTTCTTTGCACTGACTGCCTATAGTCTTCCGGGCCTGATTTCAAGGTGTTGGTATTGACTTATAAAACCCTAGACAACTTGGGCCCTGCCTGCTTGCCTGTGGGACTGCCTCATCCATCCCCCAGATCCTGGATCAGCCCCTGCTGGGAATGCCCATCTTGAGGTCCCCCAAGTATCTTGTGGGGGGGGGTGTCTATGGAGAGGGCATTCTCAGTGGCCACACCTTGGATGCGGAACTCCCATTGGAGGTCCGCTTGACCCGGACCTTCCCTCTTTCCGAAGACTATGCAAGATCTGGCTGTTCCGCCTGGCTTTTGGTGAGGGAGACAGGTGACAAGTTGGGAGTGGGGAGGAAGGGATTTCTTCTTCACTTTTGGGGTTTGGGATTTGTGTGATATATATGTGTGTGAGCTGTCCTAAGCTGCTGTGGCAGGAGGGGGCAGCTATAGAAATCAAATGAAATAAATGTCTCCTCTTTTTTATGACATAACCAATAGGGGGAGATTGCAGCGATGCTAAGTTTGGTTTTGGTTTTTTAAATAGTTTTGAACTCCTGTGTGAACAATACTGAAGTGAGATAGTAACACCCAGTTAATTAATTTGCCTTTGCAATTTTTTTTTCTTTCGTCAGAATGTGCCCAAAGTATTCCTCTTGGAACTTTGACTTATTGTAAGATTTCATATTTGTTCACTGAGGGGCAGAACTTATTGGGCCTTGTTGTTCTTGGGCCACTCAAAATGTTGACAGGTATGCATGTCCATTGAGTGCCTGAGCTACAAACCCCTGCATGTAAACGGCATGACATGAAGTATATAATTGTAGGCTCAGCCTTTGAGGGGGTGGGGTGGGTGGCACAATCTTCCTCGCTGGGAGCAGTTCCCAGTACCATATAACCCTCCTGGTCTTGCCTTCCCCGTCTCCTCCTCCCCCTGCCCCCCCCAGAAGGGTATAGAAACTTTCTACTACTGGTCAGCAGATCACGTTTGATCATGTGGTTGGTTTTTTTGTTTGGTTGGGGTTCATTTTGTTTTTTTTCTCCAATGAATAACTCTTGTTCTCATTTAATAGCTGTTAAGAGAACAGTGTGAACTGAAAACACACAAGGTTTTGGGCTGGTTGATCGGTGTCCATGCCCCCATAATCATCAATGATGTGTTTGCTGGTTTCAGTAGGATGATCAAGGGCTAGATGGCCATGGAGACTAAGCGAATCTTTCATCTCAGGAGAAGGGCACTCTGGGTTGGGTTTGAATTTGAGGAGCAGAGGGCCATGTGAGAAGCTTTGGATGATGCAACTTGCACCTGGATTTTTAGTTAGAGGATTTCAGGCCAGATTTAAATTCACGTTGAGAATGATTTATGATATTTGTAAAGAAGACTGTAAACTCCTTCAGGCAGAGACCAGCCCTTCCTTGGTGTTTTACAAAGGCCGCTGCTAACTCAGTCAGACTGCTGCCTGGATCCTGTCTGGGGACTCTGTCTGCTAGTGCAATATAGGGTGTTTTCAGATGTGACGGCTCCCGCCACTGCTATGGACTCCTCCAGGCGATGGTGGGAGTCGTCACTTGGGCCGGGACACTGCCTGACAGGCAGTACAAACATTACGGTGGCTGGGATGGGGACAGGGTGGGGAAATGCCCAGATGTGCATCCACGTGACCACGCCTCCATGCTACGTGCAGCAGCCCACCTCTAGCTGACCGGCAGCCACCATGGTGCCCAGCACCGGGAGAAACCCCAACTGGGTTGAGTAAAGCAGCCGTTTATCCATAATGACATGCTTTCCACTTGGTTGGACAGCCGTACCTGGACGGTGTTGACGCTTGGCTGTGACCTGAGGATGTTCCCATGTTGAAACCAGTGCTAAGCACCAACACTGCCCAGGGAACAGCTCGGGCAAACCTCTAGTGGAGCATTCAAGCATGATGGTAGCCTGCAATTCCACATGGGTCAAAGCATAGAAATGCAGGTTATCATCACGTCTGAAAACACCCATTGTTACTAAATCACAAGTAAAAATGGGCAAACTGACATCAGCGGTTCCCCAGCTAAATGCAAGTCAAGGGAGGTATACTCTGTATTTGAACAAAGGGCATGTTCACACATCCAAAACTAAACTGACTTATCAAAGTCAAAGCAATTATTCAGGTTTAGTAACTCACATTTAGTCCAACGTTACGCCAATGCTCACTTCTCAGGGACTTCCTGGGCTTAAATAGCACTCACAGTTCAGTTGCACTAATGATTGTTCTTGCCATACATATCTAAAGGACCATCTTGCTCCTTATGTCCTTTTATGGCCTCTAAGAATGTCCAAGAGCGCCCTCTTGCAAGTTCCGTTTTTGCCCCAGGTCCATACGACCCAGGCACACCGGCATTTTCGGTGGCTGTTCCTCGGCTCTGGAATTCCCTTCCCTTGGAGGATCGCCTAAGCCCTAGTCTGAGCATCTTCTGGAGGCAGTGTAAGACCCATTTATTTGGCCAAGAATTTAACAGACAGGGTTAGATTCTGGGGTGGGGGGTGGTAGTGGGGGTGTAATAAGTGTTTTATGGGTTTTAACTTGTATTTTACGTTTTTATGAAGATGATGGTGGCCTAGGGTGGGATAGAAATTGAAATAAATAAATATAGGTGCATTTCTTCGTAGCTGGGTACTGGTAATCCAGGGAGCTAATCCGGCAAGAACTCACCCTCCCTACCATAGGGGCGGCTTAACTCAGATATTGGCGATCCTGTAATTTCCCTTTTGGTCTCACCGTGGTGCTCAGTAATCCCTGTCATTGCTTTAGTCCTTCATCAATGTTTGTTTAATTCATTACAAGCTTAATACCCCGCCCCTCCTGCCAAAGCAACTTGGGGCGGCATACAATATAAAAAATAAATAAATAATCATATAAAAATCTTGAACATTTAAAAACAAAAATTGACAGGAAGAAGATAAAAACATACACAACAACCCACCCACCCTAACCCTCTACCTTTACCCATCTCCCTCACCAAAGGCCTGGTGGAACAGCCAGATTTTGCACGTTTGTCTAAAAGGGGCAGTCCTGGGCCAGCAGGAGTGAGTTCCATAGCCTAGGTGCAACCACCGGGAACGCCATTTCCATAATCGCCCCTCAGAAAACCCAGGGGACTTTGAGAAAGGTCCACCCAGATGACTGCAGGTATTGGTCCAGGGCCTGGGGAGTGAGGTGGTCCTGCAGACAGGTAGGATCCAAGCCATTTAGGGCTTTATAGGTAAGCACCAGCACTTTGAATCGGGCCCAGAAGACAACAGGCAGCCAGTGCAGCAAACAGAGCACAGGTGTAATGGGCTCGTGGCAGCCCATCCCCCATAAGGAGATGGGCCACCGCATTCTGCACCAGCTTCAGCCTCTGAACCGTCACCATGGGCAGCCCCACGTAGAGTGCATTACAGTAGTCTAATCTCGAAGTAGCAAAACATGAATGATGGTGACTGGGTCAGAGTCCAAGACATACGGCCAAAGCCAGCGCACAAGATGTAATTAGCAGAACGTGCTCCTCACCACCGCCCCCACCTGGGCATCCAGGCAGAGTTGGGAGTCAAGGAGCACCCCCAGATTCCGAACATGAGGGACCAATGGGAACACACCCTGTCAGTGATGACGGATGTCACTCCCATCGTCTTACTCACCAGCATCACCTCCATCTTGTCGGGATTCAGTCTGTCGACTCACCCTCATCCAGTCCCCCACAGCCACCAAGCACCAAGTAAGCACAGAGACTGCCAGGTCTGGGTCGGATGAAAAAGAGAGGTAGTTATCCAACTAAACCTTCCAATACCCTCTGCTGTAAGCTTTTTATTCCTGATTTACCAATGGGGAGACTGGAGCACAGAAAGATTAAGTGATGTTGCCAAGTCAGTGGCAAAGCTAGGGACAGGACTCTGGGCATTTTCACACGGACAGTTAATCCGGACTAATGGAATTTAGTCCAGACCAGGCTTTCCGTCTGAATGCTGTCAACAGTGCTTATTGGTCCAGACTAAGAAATAAGCACGGTTGTTTATAAAACCCTAATTGCTGGGGTTTATAACAACCATTCTTAAACTAGTCCAGACTAATGTCCGTTTGAATTACTAGTGCTCATTAGTCTGGACTAGTTGACTCTCTAGTACTTATTGCCACAGTGTCCAATGACAAGACTTGACAGACGCTCTAGGCATTTATGCCATGAAGTGATGTTTCAGTCAAAAAGCAGCACGGGATTGAAATACAGCCACAGAGACTCTAAGCACCGTGCTAACTGCAATGTTATGTTCACAAGGCTAGTCCGGACTAGATTGTCCATCTAAAAGGTACCACTCTGTTAGCGCGGACTAATAAACACTGGCATTTATACAAACTAGTCCAGACTAATATCTTCTTGTGAAAACGCCCTCAGGGTTTCCTGGCTTCCAGACCCAAGCTAAAACAGTTTTTTAGGAGTTTTAAAAAATACCAGTTCCTGCCACCTCTTGATGCAATTCTGTCCTCGCTTAAATTAGTGGCTCAGCTCCCATTGACATTTACGGTTTGAGAATTCTGCCCCATGTGTCTGAAAATGTCTCCTGGAGAAAAGGTGCAGATACAATTGGCTTATTTTACCAGGGTAAATGCCAAGTGCGAGAAGCTAAGTTGGGTCATTTGGGGCCATGTTCACACGTACAGTTAAACTGGTTTTAATAAATCCTTAACTCGCTTGTACCTTGGTCTCGTTCAAATGTCAAACAATGATATTCAGGAGTAGGATGTGAAGTATGTACTCCCAAAAAATCAGGAGAAGATAATCCCCTTCACTTTCTAAACTGAAGCACCTTGTAATGTGAACCCTTTCTGTGTTTGGTTGGTGAACATGGTATACAGATCATTCAGGCTTCAGCACAAAGTCTCTCTCCTGCACAGAACTCTATGGAATTCATCCCAGAATACTTTGCCTGCAAGGCATGAGGGGATAGGTGTCCTTGGGTGGGTGTATGTAAACCGTCTCTACTCTGCCTCACCCCCAGGTGGCCTGTCCACCTAAAGGCGGGCTGCCAGATGGTGAGGTGGAGCAGAAGCAACCAGCCCTGCTTGCGGTGCTCCAGAACATCCTGGAGCACTGCCAGCAGAGCGGGCCTCCCAAGTCTGCCCGAAGAGGACCTCGGCTCTATCTGCTCAGTGGATGACCGCTGCAGCACCACCCTTGGCTGACGGTTGCCCCGGGCAACCCCACAGAGTTGTGGGTGGCCACCTAGAGCACCAGGTGATCTGTCCGCAACTCTATGGTGTGGGGGAGGAGTGCTGTGTGGGTGGATTGTGGGCCAGGGCAGCTGCTGGGCCTGTGTAAACCTGGCGCAGGCGGGGCTGGATGTGAGGGATGCGGGACTGGCCACCCCTGGAGCAGACCCAGGGG
>QEPC01014667.1:2488227-2521664 GCA_003113815.1 Sphenodon punctatus
CTTATAAAAAATACATGGTGCAGGGCTGCATTGGTTTTGGTGCAGCCCTGCAGCATGTATTTTTCATAAGTGTCCTCTTTTTAAAGGGGAGGTATGGCCACCCTACCTGCCAGAGTTGGGGGCAGGGAGAACCTCCAGGGTGGGGAGGCAGGGATTCCCCATGAAAGCTGCCAGCAGGCCCTCTAGAGCAGCAGCAGCAATCTTGCAACAAAGGGGGATGGGGGGGGCAACACTTCACATTTACCCACTCTCAACAACTCTTTCTTGGTGCAGTCCTTTACTTTACTTGGTGGAGTCCTTTATTTGGTGGAGTCCAGAGTACCACTGGGAAATTTCCACAGTCGGCAAAGGCAGCGTGCTGGCTGCACTCTGAAAATTGTCTAGTGGTACCTGGCTCGGGCCATTTGCAAAGGGCCCTCTCCGGGTTGGGGGGCCGCACTCAACTGAGCCCGCTCACCCTATAGTAGCTATGCCCCTGGGCCACTTTCAGAATGAGTACAAGCTCTATGGGGTGGCTAGGTGTTAGGGGAGGGGGTGCGTAAGGAATGTGCTCAGGATGGGGGGGAAAGAAGGGGAAGATCTAGATCAGGAAGTGATGGGGGGTGGGGAGCGGTAGATTGCACTCTGCTAGTAGATCACACGCTCACTGGTGGCACACCAGAGAACACCTAGGTATGGCACCTCCCTTCCTAAAGTGTCTTGTTGCTCTGTCCACCACCCACTTTGCCCCAGCACTAGCTCTTATGAGTCATTCAAACAACACTTTGCGTGGGTTGTGGCACAAACTCCCATTCTAAGTGTTGTGTGAAATCCTTACCCTTTTCCTGTGCTCCTAGGCAACTATTCCTTGTCCCCTGCTACCTGATCCAAAAGGGTGGGCCACTGAAATGCTGGGAAAACAGAAGCTGTGCCAATGTATCGCTGCGGGACAAGACAAACTACTCATTCCTTAATCTAGGAAGTCTGCATTGCAAGGTTGAGATGAGCCCTTTGCTCGGACGCAAAGTGGGGGAAGGATTGTGCTGTTGTGCTCCCCAAGCTCATGTGGAGGGCTAGTGGGATATTCCCTATCCCGCACTATTTGGAGTGGCTAGCCACCACTTGTGGTCTCTAGGGCTGTCAACAATGTCCTTGAAGATAACTGACTAACCTTATTTTGCATAAATGTAATGTACAAACATTGTACGTTTAAAATCCCCTATTGCCTAACATTGAGACCGGACTAAAAAAAACAAACCCTGCAAATAGTAACGGTACGAGGTCTGCCAGGCTGAGAACAGGAGAGCGCCTCCATGCAGGACAATACTTCAGCCTGCATACAAGTCCCCAGCATCAGAAGTGCTGCTCAGAATCGAGGCTTTGATATGCAATAGAGTCCTAATCCGCAGCCCGTTGAAGACAGTCATTGAGTTTTAGGGATGTTTCACAAAACAAACATTTCTGTCCTCTTCCTGCTTGCCGACAGTCACAAGCAATCACAGCACGTGTCTTAAAATCCTGTAGTGAAAAGTCCAGCAGCTGACTACTTGCAGTCCTATTTCTGCCTGCAGCAGAAGGCCTGCCCCTCTTGTAGCAGCAGGGGGTGCAGCTGCATCAGGGAGCAAGAGCCCCCATGCCATTACTTATGGGCCCCAGTGCAGCTGCACCACCTGTCACTATTCTGGCTACATCCTTGAGCTGAGCACTAACAGAGCAGAGGAGTGGAGTAGCCCCAGGCTGGTGTGAGTGAACCCTAAGCTTGGGAGATGTTTGTCTCAAATAACGATCCCCTAAATTCTGCAAGTCCCTAAATCAGCTCTAGAAATGCTGCCCCTTCAATTCCTCTGCCCAGTCCATGTGATGAGCCGGCTTTGTTGACTTCAATGATATTCCCCTCTCTGTGTAAAGTCCTAAGTGGGAAAGCTCATAGCTTCCTGGTCTCCACCTTGTGCATTCGCTCAGAGTACAGACCACAGCCAAACCCATGCTGACTTGCCCAAGGCCACCCGGTATCGGAGCCAGGATTAGAACCCCGAAGTGCTTGGCTCCCAATCTGGTGCTCCAATCATTAGACCACACCTCTCATTATACCATTTTCTCTTTGAAAATCAAAGCTGTTGACAATTAAATGAGAGAAGGAAGCAAAAGAGGATGGTGTGTTTCTTTTTTTAAAGGTGCTTGCACTTTAATTATTGTGAGACTTCAGCCTGACCCAATTATTTATCCCCCTTTGTTCTCCTTTCAGAGACTCCTCATGGAGACTTGATCCTTCTTGTAAGGGGATGACCCTCAAAGTCCCTTCCAGCTGTATAGTTCTATTATTCCACCCTCCCGCTGAAGTCAATGGAAGTTTGGCCATTGATTGACCATAATAGAGCTAGAATGTCATCCATCCTCTCTAGATGCCTTCCAGGAGTTTGGAAACACAAATGTAACCTTAAAGCTGTGATATTTGGGGTCCGTTCACACAACCCTCCTTTAGAGTGGGGAGTGACATAAACCCACATCCTGAGTGTTGTGGGAAATCCTTACCATACCCTGTGCTCCTCAATGATCCCTGTTCTCAGCCATCTGATGCAATGAGTGGGCCAAGAAATGCAGGGAAATTGGCAGCTATGTGAATGCATTGCTTGGGGACAAGACAAACCCAGATTAAGGAACACGTTTGCAAGGGGGGAGGAAGTTGTGTGAATAATGAGCCTTTCATTCTGACTGATGATGGAGCAACCCTGGGAGCAGTGTTAAAAGAGCTACATTAGGTGTTTTCAGATGGACACCTGCTTTGTTTCTGCTCTGCTCCCCCTCACACCTAGGTGGCCCATCCGTGTAAAGGCAGGCCACCCTGGGGTCAAGCATAGCAGACACAGCCGGCTCCAGGCCAGTTCTGCGTGCGGTGCTCCGGAACATCCCGGAGCACCGCAAGTGGAGTGGGCTGCCCAAACCTGGAGCACTGGCCAGTGCGGAGCACCGGACCACCTACTCGCAGACAATCTGCTTTAACTCTGCTTCCAGCTAGTGGTTGCCCTGTCAACAGCCATAGAGCTGTGGGCAGCAGGCTAGAGTGGTTGGCGATTCACCCACAGCTCTATGGTATGGTGGACGGGTGCTGCGTGGGCAGGCTGTGGTTCTCTGCAGCTAGGGTGGCCATACCTCCCCTTTAAAAGAGGATACTTATGACAAATACATGGTGCATGGCTGCACTGGAGCCAATGGAGCCCTGCAACATATATTTTTCATGTGTCCTCTTTTAAAGGGGAGTTATGGCCACCCTAGCCACAGCCGGAGTGGACCCAGGGGTGTCCCCTGCCCAAGCCGATGCCCAGGTCTGTCTGCAAACCCCCCGACTACCCCCCCCCCCGGTCTGTCTGCAAACCCCCAATATATATGTCCAGGGTGCAGTCCTACCTATGATCCCCTGTGAGTTTTGTGGGAGATGGAGGGTGGTAGCCAGGGGCGTAGTTAGGTTGAAATGGGCCCTTCCTCTTCCACAGCAGGGAATGTAGCTGTGCCAAGGAGCGTGAAGACTAAGGGTGTCCAATGCAGCAGGAATGGCACAAAATGTCCTTACCTTCTGTCCTGGGGGCACTATGACCCTCCTGCTCCTTGGCATGGGAGAGGGAAGACAGACCAGGATACTCATGTTTACACATGCCCCTCTGTGTCTTCCGAGGAAAGCAGACAATGTCTTAGGTACCAAAATACATATACCCAACCTGTTATAGACCCAAACTGAGCCACCTGCAGTTCAGTTGCTGTGGTTTGAGTATCATTGTCTTTGGAGTAGCCTCATCAGATTCTACAGTGAGCTGCCTGGTACAGGCTGAGAAGAAACCTTTGGAAGTTAGGGAATGCTCTCTGAATAATACCTAGGCCGTGCATATTAATAAAGCCCACAGCACTGTATAATCTTCTTGTTATGATCTGAGGAGGATGCAGCACTCACTGGCTGAGAGAAGTAGGACACGCCACTTTCTTCCTCAGCTGTGCTTCTTGAAACTCCCACCTAGATAGAAGAAATGCTAAACATGTTGCATAACCGTAGCTGTGAAGGGGTTAAGTTTTTGGTTTTTTTAATCAAGCCCAAGCACAAAGCTTCCTCACTTGCCATTTACCACCATGGCTGGAGATAATTAAAAACCTGCTCAAATTATATTCATTCATCAAAACTAACTAAATTAAATTAAATTCACCTGAATTGTTTAGAATTTCTGCCAGACTGGATTAAACGTAAATGGGAAAAAGTAAGTAATGCCTGTGATCCCAATCCTGCAAACACTCGACAGGTTTCCAGATTGTGGCTCAGGACCCCAGGTGGGGTCGCACCTATCATCTGTGGATGGGGCCATGAGTATAACTGATATTCTATAGGTTGAAAACTGGGTATGTTTACACTGGAAAAAAGAAGAGTAAGGGGTCGGGTTCTTGGGGAGGGGGGACATGGTAGCAGTTTTCAAACATTTAAAAGGGATGGCAGGCACAAAAAAGATGGTGAACATTTCTTCTCCACTTTCTCAGAAGACTGAATGGGTTCACATTACTGAAAGGATTCTGGTAGGAAGTTTCCCTGAATATCTAACTCGGAGAACCATTGGACAATGGAATCCGTTGCCAAGGGAGGTTGAGAAATCTCCTTCTTTGGAGGTTTTCAAAACCTGACTGGACAAGCGTCTGTCTACGGCGCTGTAGGCCAAGTGCTATCTTGGAACAGAGGTTTAGACAAGGTGACCTGGAGGATTTCATCTCTAGTCTTATTGACTAGGATCCTGCAAACATTTATTTACTATTAAAATTTATATGCAGCCCCCTCCTGCTATAAGCATCTCGGGGAGGCTGACAACATTTAAAAATACAAAGCAACTAAAATACAATAAAAACAATCTAAAATCCCCAGATTATAAGAACCCATACCCTAACCCGACCCACCCATCCCATCTCCCTCGGTGAAGGCCCAGCGGAACAGCCAGGTCTTACACTGTCTACGGAAAGAGGGGAGGTCAGTGGTCAGGCGGACCTCCAACGGGAGGGAGTTCCACAGCCGCAGTGCAGCCACAGAAAATGCCCTCCTCATGGTTGACACCCAGGGAACCCCGAGGAGGGTGCCCGCGGCCGACTGGAGCGGCCAATCCAGGATCCAGAGGGTGCGGCGGTCCTGCAGGTAGGTGGGACCCAGGCCATTTACCTGCTTAACTTTACTACTTAGGGTGCTTTTAGATGAGCACTACCCCACCCGCTACCCTCAGCTCCTAACCAACCCAGGGGTAGGGTTGCCACTTCTCATGGTTTGACATCTCTTGGAGACAGTGTATGAGACACCCTCATGGTTTGACCATGAAACTCCCATTTTGGCCTATGGAAGCCTCAGGATAAAACCACAAGAGGTGGCAACCCTAACTATGGATCTTATACAAGGAGGCCTGCGAGAGGGGTAAAGATTCCCCACCCCTGATTTAGGGTGGTTTCAGACAAGCATTTAGCAACCAGTGGGTAATGCATGGGAAATGTGTGAGTAAAGGATGGGGAGGCACTTGTATGAAAACCCCTTCAATAGGTATTTTTATCCTGGTCAGCCCCTTCCACTGAAATATTGATCATTATCAGTCTAAAATCTTATCGTTTAGACAGAATACATATTGCTGAAGCAGAGGAGAAAGACAGTGACTGGAGTCTGAATAGCTCATGGAGACTTCTCCTGCAAGGAGATGTTCTGCAATTCAAGATAAACCTGTATATCTTCCTAGCAGAAGGGTCAATTAACCACGTGGTCACTTTTCTGTGTGCTTGGCCAAATTGCTGAACCACACTTGTCATGAGTCATTACCAAGAAGAAGTCACAGCAGCACAGGTCTGGATCCAGACTTCTTGGAGACTATGGTCCTTTTCAGTTGGGGCACGATGCCGGGGGGGGATGGGTGTGCACCACGGTGTGTGTGCAGCACGTGAGTGGCCATTACACAGGCACCCCCCATCTCTACCCACCTCCATCGATCTCAACGCATGGAGCCATCGCCGTTTTGGCCGATGGCAGTGATGGGTGGAGCGTGGGAGCATGCATGCACCCCCCACCCACTACGGCAGTCACACGGATGCCTTCCACCCATTCCCACACGTGGGCATGGGGGGGGGGCGTCTCGTGTAAAATGGGTCAGTCTAGGTAACAGTGAATCCTGCTTAATCATAGAATTGCAGGGTTGGATGGGACCTCAGTAGTCATGTTGTCCAATCCCCTGCTCGAAGGCAGGATATCCTTCGCCTACAGCATCATAGTTGCTTTTCCAGACAGATTTTGAAAACATCCAAAGAAGGAGATTCCACAACCTCCATAGACAACTTAGAGCTCATTCAGACATGGTTTAAAGAGCACTTACAAGTGCCAGCAGCAGGATGCGAATGTGAAGAAAGCATGCCCAGATGATAAGGCGGCTTTTCCTAATATTGAACTGAAATATATATTGCTGTCATTTAAGCCCATTCTCTCTTGTTCTATCTTCTGTGGCAGTGGAGAATTCTAGGATCAAACGACCTTCAGTTTAAGAGAAGAGCTAAGTCTCTTACAAATTCACTCATGCTCCCAAAAGCATGGAAATTGTAAGTTAAGGCTCCTGCCTTAACTTGCATGCCATGCAAGCAGTAAAGACATTGCACAGTCTCATGTATTGTGTTCGCTTACTACTTAGGCTCCATGCCCCTACACTTTGCATTGGTTTTTCAGCCCCAATCCTCTTCCTCCACAGGTTACCCAAGAGCACTCAGTACCTTTCAAAATGAGACTCTGGGTGTCCCAGGTCTGGAGCACCCAGTAACTGGAAGCATTCAGTATTAATGGGCAAGTCTGAAAATTTCACCTTAAATCTGTCAATGCCTAAGTTTCCCCTTCTCTGAAAATGGAGGGGTAGATTGCTCCAGCTGCACTTGCAGAGGCATTGAGGGGCTAAATGTTTGTCAAGCTCTTTGGAATCCTCCTAAGGAAAGCTGTACAGAAGTCCAGAATATTGTTTAAGATTAGGAGTACCTTTAGCCGACATAACTTTGTACTGGGTTAATGTAATGGGAAGCACATGCCTCATTACAGCAGCATAAACACCCAATTCGGCAAAGCACGTCAGCATGTGATTAAGTGCATGAATAGCCCTATTGAACTCCCTGGAAGTACTAATATAAGCAAAAGGACCGACCATAAAAGCACTCTCCAGCAGAAGCCCCATTTAAGTGAAAGGGGCTTCTGCCAGTGCAACACATGGAGCCATACAGTCCACAAACCACTTACTCCAGAGTAACCCCTCTGAAGCCAACAGAGTTGTGTGATGACATGACCCTCAAAAAAACATGCCACAGAGAGAGTGGGGGAATCCGTTAGCCCCACTCCCTTTGGTGCATTGTTGTGACCGCCTGGTGCTCTGAAGGGTCTGGCCACACTGGAATGGAGTTGGAGAGTCCTTTAGTCACACCCCTTTCCACACGTCCCCACCTCTTTCCAGGTCACATTATCAGGGAAGGCAGCAACCCTAAATGAGATGCTGCCTAAAGCCATCGTTCACAACTGAAACGGAATCCCAGCCTTCACTCAAACTTCCTTCTGACCTGACTCATAACTTTACGAGGGTCAACAAAAGTTTGGACATTATGGCCCATGACTCAGAAAAGCATTTGTAACCATGACCGCATTTAAGGATATGCTTAATTCTGACAGTCATTAAACCCATGATTAACTGAAGTTAATGGCCTTACTCATTCAAGCACTTTGCAGGGCTTAGAAAAAGGCCTCTTTACGCCCCTAGGATTTTGTAACAGCTAAAAGAGCCTGTATCTAAATAAACTACCCCATGCTTTAGCATGGTCCACTTTATGCTGGACCAGTGGTGTAGAAAGGCTATGGGGGAGATGGGATCAGAACTTGATTATGGGTCTACTAAGGGCAAGCAGGCAGGGTCTACAAGGGAAGGGGAAGGGTTTCTGGAATGGTAGGCAGGGCTTACCTTGGAGGGGCAAGAGCCCCTGCTTCAATCTTGAAGCTAGATCCAGGAATTGGAAAAGAGTAGAATAAAAAATAGTTGAGAGCCTAATTTGGACCATGGGCTGCATGTAGGCTCCCCACCCTGATTTAATAATAATTAGATTTATATAGCACCAACCCCATCCCCACTGAAAGGTGCTCAGAGCGCTTCACAAAATAAATGCAATAAAACAACCTAAAATCCATTATAAAACTATTTAAAAGGAGGAAGATAAAGGAGGAAGAAAAAATACATTAAGGAGAACCCAGTAGTGGATCCTCTAAAACAGGGGTGGGGAAACTTTTCCCTTCTGGGGGCCACTTTGAAAGCTTGCACAAGCTCGAAGGGCCGCACAGGCGTTGGAGCAGGGGTGCTTAAGAGATGCAGTCAAGGAAAGGAGGGCCCAAATCAT
Organism: Sphenodon punctatus; assembly: GCA_003113815.1. Classification (NCBI taxonomy): domain Eukaryota; kingdom Metazoa; phylum Chordata; class Lepidosauria; order Sphenodontia; family Sphenodontidae; genus Sphenodon; species Sphenodon punctatus. The sequence goes on from QEPC01014667.1 coordinate 2,496,610, forward strand.
AGATCTGTGCCGTGGAACTGTCCCCTGTCCTTGTTTGCATGACATCATCTCTGCTCCCTTCCTTGGAACTCAGTTTTTCAGTGATTGGAGGTAAGAACTGGATCCAAGGGCCAGATCCAGAAAGTAAAAAGGGGCCATATAAAAACTTGCTGCAGGCTGCATTTGGCCCCCGGGCCTGAGATGTCCCACCGCTGCTCTAAAAGAACCTGGGGGCAGGGAAGTCTTCAGGCACTTTTTGAAAGTGAGGAGGGAGGAAGCAAGACGAACATTTGGAGGAAGCAAGTACCGCACTGAGGGGCCGGACACAGCAAAAGTCCAATCACCTGTTGACTTAAGCTGCAATACGGGACCCTCAAAGAGCAGGTGGTTTCTGAGCACAGACAGCCATTTGGGTGAGGTTCCAGGAGCTGGCTGGAAGGCCCAAGGCTCATCCCATTTGCCTGGAACAACCTGCATAACATAGGGGCCCAGTGTGGCTTTGGGATTGTTCACTTACTTCCTATGTTCCTTGATCATCCCTGAGATGAGAGAGAGAGAAAAGCAAGCATTGTGGTAACATGGACTATCCCTTTTCAAGCTTGGCAGCAACAGTCACTCCTGAGTGGTGGAGGCTTATGAGCAGTAAATGTTGACCAAAGAGCACTAGCCGCCCACGCATACTGTTGCCAATCCAAGAGCCAGCTGGTGACACATACCAGCTCAGAACGTTGATCCCCTGTGACTACTCCAGAGGGGATGGGATGGAACTGCTGGTCGGCATTTGGAGCTGAAGTCTTTCCCAACCAAATCCTGCAGTTAACTGGGGAACAGCAATGGCCTCATTCATACAACACTTTCCCTCCTTGCAAACTCACCATTGGTTCCCTAATCTGCATTTGCCTTACCCTGTATCAATCAATACATTCACATAATTGCTTATTTCCCTACATTTCAGTGTTATTTCCCTACATTTCCTGCCATTTCATTTCAGGCTTCACAGAACAAGGTGTTAGCCAGGAGCACAGGAAGTGGTAAAAATTTCACACAACAGTTACAATGCATGTTTCTGCCATTTCCAACTCCAAAAGAGTGTTGCGCAAACAAGCCGTAAGTGCTGTGTGAACTACTTACCACTGCCTTTGCTCCTTGTTCTCTGACTGCCACCTGGTGCAAAGGGTGAACCATTGAAATGCAAGGAAATCAGTAGCTGTGGGAACGCATTAGTACAGGGTGAGGCAAACACAGATTAAAGAATGAATGGGGGGCTCACAAGGGGGAAGGGTGTTGTATAAATGAGGCCTTTGGAGGGATCCTGTTCTCACAGCAGACCCAAGGTTCAAACAAGCTCAGATATGCTTTGAATAAACATCCAAACTTCCGTTCATCTCACCTAATTTGATCCTCCAAAACCATAACCCATCTCTAAAGATTGCACAATGCCCTGATCTGACTGGGAAGATGAGAGCTAGATCAGAAAGAAATATAATTGCTTTTCTTATTTTATTTGCCTATGATACGGTTCCGCCCTTCCTCACTGCCAGCTTGCCCAGTCATTCACAAACAATGATATATGTACTGTGAATTGTATAATTATCAACCTATAATTATAGGCAATATATATCTATAGCTATATAAATCTCCCTGGAGGTGATTGGGGCTGAGCACACACATGCTAATACCCCTAGGTTTGGAGAGAATTTGTGCCCATTGTAAGTGGAAGATCATTTATTTCTTAAATGCCAGAGATGCTTGATGAAAAATGGAACAACAACAACAGAGAAAGCTTTGGTGGGGTTGTTTTTTTTTTGTTTTTTTTTTATAATGTTCACAAAGTATGTAGCCTTGAACTAAACAAATCCAGGCATGTGAGAGCCAATTCAGCAGTGCTCAGGGAAAGCACAGAGGTTTCTCAATACTGGTAAATTATTGGTAGCACTACATTGGCAGGCAACGACAATCTTGCAGAAACCATGCTGATTTGCTAAGTGAGGAGGAGATGCCAGTCTTGGCACAAAAAGCCAAAGCCAAAATGGAGAGAAAACGCCAGTATTGTGTTCACAGAAGCACAGCATGATCCTCCGGCTGTTCAGTGCCAGTGCTAGTGCTGAGTGCCAATCCAACTCCGATTCACTTCTAAGGGACTCATGCTGGTGCTAGCCAGAGGACTGCACCCACAGTTTGCAAGTATCTAAGAGTTCAGTCTTGCAAAGATTTAAATCAATGTGGAACAGTAAGTTCCATGATTCTGCATGAGCATTAATCTTTGCAGGTCTGCACATTAAGATTGTTTTGTTTTATGTGGGAATTCAAATTCTGAAACCACTGATGAACTGCACTGTCTTTCTGTGCTGACCTCTTGTCTTGTTCTGGAATAAGCCTTTGGCTGGGGTAAATTGTTAAAAACATTATTGATTTCAATGGTGTTATGCGGATTTATACCAACTGTTAATCTGGCTTTCTGTTTCTGAAGTGTTTTCTTTGTTTGGATGCTGCTTTTGTTCACAGCTACTGGAATGATGTCCAGCTCGCAATCAGAATTATGTGGCCTGACTCATACCCGTGTAATTCCATTGATTTGAATGGAGCTGTATTGGTATCAAACAAGCGTTCGGTAGGGGCAAAATCAGGGTAGCATACTCGGTACTTTTGCCCGTGTCTGTTTGCAAAACAAAATGCCCTCTTGGAAAAGCAACCCATGGGAACAGAGTGAACCTTCCTCGGAAATATACTGCAGGCTCTTGCTAATCGCAGTCTTTGACCAGCTCGTAAAGCTTAGCAAAGAAGAAAGCCAACCCATTCATCTTCTTTTCCCTACTTTGCTGACATCATTCACATCGTTATGTTGTGATATGCCAGATGGGAAAATTTGAGGTGGGGATGAAGTGAAAATCCTGGTTACACCTTTTCTCGAGGCTATCTGCCTCTCTGTCATTTTACAACATCACAGGGAGTCTCAGACAGTTTGACTCCACCTGCTCCAACTGGTTTGGGCCAAACAGATAAATGCTGAACCATTAACAATCAATACATGTTTCCGTCTGTGTGACAGGCTGCACAGCACGCAACTAACCTTAACTTGGACACAGTTTACTTCAAATTGCTAGCATATTGGAAAAGAAAGCAAAAATACTATACATTCTGTGATTCCTATTACTAGGAAAGAAAACTGCATGGAACACCTCTTTAAAAAGACATATGTAATAACATATGGCAGAATTTCACTTACTGTATGTTTTAGTGCAGGGCTGATGGGGAAGGCATCTGTGCTGAATGCATCTGAATGGAAGCTCAGATAATGAGCAGAGCTTGAAAAATACATTCTGAAAGGTTGGGAGATGTCAGTGTCAAGCATAAATGAGGCCAGGTACTTTTCAGCCCCTGCTGAGGCACTGAAATCCCAAATCCAGACATCCCCAAATTTCCAGCATCAGACTTAGATTTTGAAAAGCATAGCACCCACCAGTAAAAGCCTATGTCCAGGGCAAGGCAATCCTAAAATAATACTTTGGGGGAGCAAAGAGTTGGCCAATGGCCATGACCATGACCATTGTTAGGAGCAGCACATTTTCTACACAAACTTTATAGAATGGGGGAAAATACAATCTACATAGTTAATCATAGACATGTAGGGTTGGAAGGTACATCATTGGTCATCTAGACCAACCCCCTAGTCCAATGCCAGTTTTAAACAGTGTCACTTAAATGTTAAAGCATGCTGTGACTTTAAGGCACCGTGATTAGTTGACAGGTTGCTGTGAAGCTAATTTGCATCTCAGTTTGGTGGGGAAATGGAAGTAGCAGGAAATATTTGTGGGGGAGGTAGCTACTATCCCATCCTAGTTCTGACCCAAATCCAACTTGCTGTCTCAGGGTTGAGTTGGGTCAGGGGCAATCTTAATGCACTTATTTGGGTTCAAGTCAGGCTGGGTCTGGTCAGGAATAGCCCCGTCCCATGAGGAACACTCTGATGGTCATGATCCACTGCAAAGTTCAGGGTACCCTGCTAGGCCAGAATGGACTCCAAAAGAGCCCAGGCTCTTATTGAAAATCTGGCCCACAATGTGAATCTACATCCAGAACCAAAAACTTGAGGGGGTTTGGATTTGATTTTTTACCCTCTCATTCAGTCACATACAATAAGAGTTGATGTTCTGAACCAGTGATTCTCAAACTGCACATCTAGCAAACACCTAGTTTTACACTCTGAGCTAGGGAGAATCTCCAAAATAGTAAGTCGGCAAGGGGGATGAAAGAGACCGAGAACATAGAGGAGAGAGAACAGGAGGGCAGGAAAGGACAGAGGGAACAAGGGGTATGTGTGTGTGCGTGTGTGTGTATGTGGTGGAGGAAGGAGTCTCAACTACCACAGCTAAGTGGAGGTGGCAGGGACCACAGTTCAAAATTTTTGAGAACCACCACTCTAAATTCAAATTGATTCCAAACCAGGCTTCTATTCTGGGGGATAGGGGAGGGGTCTCAAAAGTGTAGTTAACATTTTCAGGGCCGGCTCCAGGTTTTTGTGGGCGCTTGGGCGACTGAGTATCCATGGGCCCCCCTTTTGCCCCACCCGCTTGGACCTACCCAGTCCTCCTCTAACAATGCCTCTGCTCCTGCTCAGGCCCAGAGGGGGGCTACCTGTTGCCCAGGCAGCCTGTACCATGCTAGTGCTGCTGCCAGTGCCTACTGTGCTGAAAGAGAGAAGGCAGAGCCCAGCCGCTTCTTGGTTGGTCACTGACTGACGCCATCACCATCAGCTGCTTTCCGCTGGTGCCGCCTGCCTGTTGAGTGTCGTCACAGTGCACCAGCATGCACCTCCTCCCGCTCCACAGGGTAGGGCCATCTGGGTGCCCCTGGCCATGTGGGAAGCGTTTCTGCGCATGCATGGCCAGTTCTTATGGTCCCAGGCAGCCAACTGATATCTGCGCTGGCTGGCTGGCTGGTGCGGGTCCAAAGCAGAGCCAGGAGGTGCGGGCCGAGTGGGGAGGCAGCTGCAGCAATAGCTGCTCAGGTTTGGGGGTGGGGAGGGGGCGAAGCCTGTGGGCTCCTGGAAGATCGTGGGCCCTTGGCAAAGGTCCGACTTGGCTGACCTCTGGCGCCGGCCATGAACGTTTTCCCCATTTTGTTTCATTTTTCATGTTCCACTCCACTTCTAGATTCCAGCCAAGTCCAGAACAAAAGCACCAAAATTCTGCAAGAAAGGGTATGCTGCTTGTTACAGTGCCAGTTCACGTACGAACAAGGAACAACAGACATCACTAGCAAGAGCTTAAATGTTGTCTATAGCTTTCAAGCCCAATTTTGCAAACTCAGGCAGTACATATAGTTCAGATAAGCCACCACGTAAGGCATTTTATATGAATGGAACATCTGTACAGTTTAGAATTTTGCCCATCCCTGCTAGCCATCGTGTGACATGACACCTCCAGAGGTTTGACACAGACACGAAGAGACTTTTGCATGAGTCTGTTTGCAAACAAAATATCTTCTTGGAAAAGGAATAAACAGCCAGAGGACAGCAGCCAAGCCTGTGGAATGCTAGAGGGAGTCAGCTGTAGGAGGATATCTCTTTCAGAGCTAGGCTTGGCTATCAGTTCAGTCTACCCTTAGAAAGATACATTTACTCTGGAATCGGCAATCTCCACTAGAGCCCTGCTCAAACACGGGGTGGCTTCTCTCCATGGGTGCCAGGGCACAGACCCACCACCCATGGTGCACCTGCTGCTGCTGCTGCTGCTGGCGATTTTGCAACATGACTGCTCCAGGCCCAAAATCAGATGCACATGGAGCATGACTGGCTCCTCCCCTTGCCTTTCATCATGAATTTCATTTAAAAGGAAAGAGGAGGGGCTAGGCATGCCCTGTGGCTGGCCAACCAGCTGGTCCCCGCTTTGCTCTTCCTCTCCCCAGCTGGCTGCCACTGCCCTGGCAGGGAGGGAGAGAGGGAGCTTGCTGGCACATGCGCAGAAGCACACAGCGCTGCAAGGCACTGTGTGTGCACTTCTGCTCATGCTCTTCAGATCAGGCGCACCAAGACTGGAGTGGAGACAGTAAAAAGCACAACAGATCTGTGGTTCATGCACAAACGTGCTCAGCACCTTTCAGCCCTGTGCAGTTTTGTGCATGGACCAGGTCACGTGTGGAGCACAGTGGCTGGCCAGCTGGGAGTTGGGTGGGGGGAGGGAGACCAAAGGGAGGGCCAGGGAGGTGGGGACATGTGGGAGGGGGTGGGCTGAGGCATGCACAGTCAGCTCTTGTTGAACAGAGGGGAGGGAGATGGAGGGAGCACTGGGGAGGGGCCAGGGTAGCAGCAGCAGAAGGGCCCTTCCCCTTGTCTTTGATGTGCTGCTGATGTATTAAGGGAAGCCAGGACAGGTGCTCATGGGACGCTGGCGCATTAAAGGCAAGGGGAGGGACTGGAGGAGGGGCCAGGGCACACAGGCATGGGTTCCTATGAAGAAACCCAGCCAATTAGGATGGTTTTAATGTGCCTTTTCCAAGTGTCCTAAAACCACTCTGAGCCCTGAGTGTTCCCCCTTCCTGAGTGATGGATTTTTTAAAATTTATTTTGTATTTATTTTTAGTGGATTGGGGGTGGGGTGTATTTGGTTGTTTGAATATTTGAAATATAATTTCTGGATTATTATTTTTTAAGAATATTTTTTGTTTGGATATTTTGTGTTGAGGGAATATGGCCCTTTTCACACAGACACTCTAACACTGATAAAATGGGGGTTACATTTGATTATACATGTTGCAGGGCACCCATAGCGCACACCTGCAACATGTATAATCAAATGTAACCCCTGTTTTATCAGTGTTAGAGTGTCTGTGTGAAAAGGACCTTAATTTTGGATATTTTGTTGACATATATATATATATATTAAAAATATAATTTTTGTATTTATTTAATTAATTTATTTATAAATTCATTTTCACCCCACCCCTCCCACCAAATGGTGACTCAAGGCGACTTACAAATAACAATAAAACAGTAAATACAATAAAAATCCATAAACAGATTTTAAAAAATATTACCTGTCCCACAAAATCTAGGTCTATATAATAAATACACCCTACCCAAAACCCAATTAACCTATCCCATCGTCCCCCTCGCCATATGCCTGATGGAAGAGCCAGATCTTACAGTGCCGGCAGAAAGTAAGGAGATCCAGGCTGAGATGAAGCCCCACCGGGAGTGCATTCTGCAGTGATGGGGTGGCCACTGAGAACGCCCTCCTGTATGTCCAGACCCACTGAAAAGCCAACCTCCAGGAGGGCACCCCCGGGACCCAGACCGTATAGGGCTTTATACGTCAAAACCAGCACCTTGAATCGGGTCCAGAAGGCAATTGGCAGCAAGTGCAATGCTTGGAGCCCAGGTTGAATATGGTCCCTGTGACCCATCCCTGTAAGCATGTGGGCCGCCACATTTTGTACCAGCTGCAGCTTCCAGGCCGTCACCATGGGCAGCCCCACATAGAGTTCATTACAGCAGTCCAGCCTCGAGGTGACGAATGCATGGATGACAGTAGTGAGATCAGAGTCTGAGACATATGAGTGGAGCCTCTTCTCCAGACGTAATTGGAAAAATGCGCCCCTGGCCACAGGTGACACCTGCTGATCCAGGCGCAGCTGCAAATCCAGGAGCACCTCCCAAGTTCCGCACACAGGAAATCGATGGAGGACAGACCCCCCCCCAAATAACGGGGGCTTCCCCCTCCCCCAGATGACCAAGCCCACCCACTAGCATCACTTCTGTCTTGTTGGGATTTCATTTGGATATTGGATGTTTGGCTTAGATATTTGGTGCATTGACTGAGTGCAGCAGGGGAAAAACATAAACAGAATTTTAAAGATTTTCCAAAAGCTTTACTTGCAGACTACTTATATTTTTGCAGTTGTGTGAACACTTCAAAAATGTGACCTTATTGTCTTATAGTAGCCTTATACTGTTTTATAGTGTTTCTGAAAGGAGAAAATACTGGTGCTCTTTCTTATGATAGCCCCTTTGAATTTTGTCCCTCTTCCTGAGTGATCTGATGCTTGAGAAAGGTTCTGTTGAACTGTGATTGGTTAAATTTGTTGGGATATTTTGGTGAGCTCATATAGTTGAAAAAATTACAGAAGGAATATAGAAGCTTTTCCAAAGGATTTATTTGGTGACTTGTTATATTCAATCTTTCTATTTCAGTGTGAACACTTTAAAAATACTTGCTTTGCCGTTTGCATGCAGCCTTGTGTGGTTTTAGTGTTCTTGAAAGGGGAAAATAATGTTAGTCCCTCTGCATTTTGTCCCCCACTCTACAAGCAATCTGATGCTACAGAGAGTTTGGAATCTCAAGAATTTTTCCATATATTTTTTTCTATTGTACACTGGTCTGGGAGCTTGTAGGAAGCATATTGAAAGTGCTATATTGGAGGTGAAGAACCTTTAATTGGTTCTCCCAAACCTGTCTCTTATACACATCTAGATGTGTATAAGAGACAGGTGTATACGCATACCCTGTGTACAAGGTGGCCAATTCCAGATGTTTCAGAATCGTGAGTTGGGCCCCCAAAATCATGAGATTAAGTGGATTTCTTTTCCTAGGGCTTTTGGTTTTGGAGCCTGAAGTCACATCTCTGTCCCCTGTCCTTTATGCATGCCCTCATCTCTGCTCCCTTAAGAACTGAAAACGTGAGTTCAGGGTGAGGGTAGAAACTGGATATAGGGGCCAGATCCAGGAAATTAAAAGGGGCCAAATAAAAACTTACCATGGGCCACATTTAGCCCCCATGCCTAAGGTTCCCCATCTCAATGTAAGGAAAGGAAAGCAAGGATGGAAGGGACTGCTCTGAGGTGAGGGATTGGAATGCAGCACCATCAATGTGGCTCAGTAGCTAAGCTTTTGGTCTACTCTATTTATTTATTTAAAATAAATACTGTTTACTAAAGTATACTGTTTGCTAAAGTATTCTGTGCCATGCTGCCACTTCTAGTCATGCCTCTCTCTCTCCCAGCTACAGCTGAGGTGGGGGTAAGAATGAGGAAATTGTTTAGGTTCTTTCATGCATGCCAAGACTGAAGTTCACACTAAAGTTTTCCCCACAGTTAGCCATTAAACGAGGACGCTTATGAAAAATACATGGTACAGGACTGCATTGGTTCCAGTGCAGCCCTGCAACATGCATTTTGCAGCCCCGCCCACCACCCCACCAGCCTAAAAGTCCATCAGCCACCACTGGCTCAAACCCACCCAAAACCGGCTGCAATTGGTCTGTCGTCCAGCCTGGGACCGATACAGCTGGGCTCTTATGAGCCTGGGCCCAATCTGTCCAAGGGGCTCTGTTCCACCCCAGAGCACCATGATGCTATGGTGTTCAGTGGGGTGCATGGTTATGTTGGAAGGGGTGGGGAAAACACTTTAACCCTACCCCTTTTGGATGTAGCCGTACTCCTTATGGCAAGGGTGCGGAGCTTCAGGCCCAGGGTCTAAATTTGGTCTACAGCTACTTTTTATTTGACCTTTTTCCATTTCCTGGATCTGCCCCCTGGATCCAATTCCTGCCCCTAATACTGAAAAGGGCGTGCACACAAGGATAGCATGGTTCAGATCTAAGATCTAGACCCTCCTCCTCCTGAGCACACCCTTTTAGCACCCCCCACACCTCCATTGTCTATGTGGCCCTTGGAGCTTGTACTAACTTTCAAAATGACCTCTGAGAGGGAAAAGGTTCCCCCATCCCTGCTCAATGCCAAAACATGATATCCCAGCATTCTACAAGGGACAGAGCCTGTTTTTAAATGAGACAGCCCCATGCAAGGAGACCTGTCCTTGCGTTGGGCCTGTCTTATGTAAATCTTGTGGGGGTGGGGTGTTACATGCTCCCACGCCCACCCATCCCCCACCCATCTCTGCTCCCCACCGCCCACGTATGGGGCTTTCAGCAAAAAGCTGGAGTGTCTGTGTGGGGATGGGGTGGTCGTGTGCAGGGCCGCTCGTGTGAAGGCCCACCCACCCACGGCGCCCATGCTCCCGCCCCATGCAACAACCACGGACCCAGAGATACAGAGTTCCCCACCACTTTCCAGTAGGACCACTCGCCTATTGAGGGCTGTGACATTGCAGCACCCCTTGGGGGCAGGACAAGCCAGTAACTAAGGGGGAGTATAGAGGGACACTGCCCCACTTGTATGATCAATTATATTTCTTATATTGATTACATATTTCTTATATTGATCAATTATCTTATTTTTTCTTAATTAAGGAAAATAAAGATTTATTTTTTTTAAGGCTTCTGACTGAGAATGCATTTTTAACCAAGGATACAAACGTTTGAAAGCAAGCACAGTTACGCCCCTTGTTATGTAGTCTACTCCCCACTGGACCAATGTTCTAGCTACAGGAGGCCTCCCACGCATGCACCATTGACCCAGTCCAAGCCTGAGGGGTTTGGCCCATGAGCACATTCAAACAGAACCGAGTTTGATGGGGCCAGTCAGGCCCCCTCATGCTTAGTTTGGGTTGCAGGCCTCTAATTTTCACCAGACTCCAAAAGGGACAGACACTCTAATTCCCAAACAGGGTGCCAGACTGGGGCACTTAGGCAACTCTGTCAGGTGTGTCCTGAAAATTTAGATAGTTATACTTGTTCAGTGATCCATGGTTCTTCAAGGCCACGCTGCAGCTGCTTTAATGGATATTAAGTTAAACAATATTTAATATTATGGGTGTGATAATTTACTAGTCCAGTTAACACCCACTTCGTTTTGCCTTCAATTACATGCGAGAAAGATTTTCAATGCTAGATGCAGTTTAAGTGCTGGACTATGTGGTATGCATTGACAGACAAGCATGGGAGTGCTGTGAAAACATTCCTGATGCATAGGGGTGCCTGAAGCCCCCCAAAATGTGGGGAACCTTCACACAGGGAAGGCCTGTATGCTGGTCAGAAAATGGGGGGAAAGAGGAGGTCTTTTTTCTCAAGTTAAAGAGCAGTCTAGTGCTGAAATGAATTGGCCATTCCTGAATTGACACAAATTGTTGTCTTTTCAGGAACCTTGCTGAACATTTGAGCTGTTTTTCATGTTTAGAATACTTTTTGCCCATTCGCTGCTTTTGATATTTCCACCAGTGAATTTCCAACACTTTTTGGCACTTTTAGAGCATTTTAGGATGGTTTTTTGGCACTTTATGGCACTTTCAGCAGTTCTAGGTTGACTAAAATGCCAAATGAAAACCAAACAAATTGGTAGGTTTCCTATCATTAGAAAAGTGGCGAAATGGCCATTTTAGATGAAAATGGTGTTTGCCACAAGATATTGTTTCATCTGTAGCTGTCGCCTCTCGGGTTTGATCCAGACTCTTCTTGACTTGTCAAGAAGGGTAGACTTTAGGGACTTTCCTATCCCCTTTCCAACTTTCCCCACTCCTTCCTCCCCAGAGCGTACAAGCCAGAGTAAAAACTCTAATAAACACCCCTATCTCCCTCACGCTCTGTCGCAAGTCTCTCCATACACCCCAATTCTGCTCTGCACCTGCTCCCTGAGGATAGGGCTAGGCCATCAGTGATTGTCTTTAGAGAGAAGAGCAAAGTAGCTACTTTGTGGCAAATACAGTAATTACCCAGCTACCTCAGGGGAAAGCCATCTTCTTTTTTTGTTGACAGCAGGGAGGGTAAACACAGGCATCGCATAACATGAGGTTACCTGGCTTATTATGACAGAAGGCTGCCATTTACTTAACTATCTATATCCCTTTCTGCAGCACCTAAGTTTTTCCTCAGGGCAGGGCTCTTTAAACATTTTTGTAGTGAGGACAACACCTGCTCTCCTATTTATCCTACTATGGACAATCTCTCACCCTTCACAGTCACATGGCATTCTGGTGGTAATTACAGCAGTTATTTAGGAGGAAATGTCCGGGGGGGGGGGGGGGGCAGGTATTTAATATAGTCTTAGCTCCATTTCATACACTTTAGTAGCTGGAATTTTTAAAAAGATCATTTACCAAGATGTGATCAATAAGCCTTCTGTAAAAGACCTAAGTCATAAAAACACAGGTACCACACTGGATCAGATCAACTTGCTCGGCTTCCTGTCTCTGAAGCTTTGGCTGTTTCAGAGAAGTACACAACAGGTTGTAATGGAGTAACCTACTATTCCTAGCTCCCAACCAATTTGACTAATTGCCATTTATGGACCTATCCTCTTAAGAACTTATCCAATCCTTTAAAAAAAAATCCTTTTACGCTATTGTCCCTCAAGTGTTGGTCTTAACCTATAAAGCCCTACACGATCTGGGCCCTGTTTATCTGCGAGACCGCCTCACTCCCCAGGTCCTGGATCGGCCCCTACGGTCGGCTGGGGGTGCGCTGCTGTAGGTCCCCCAGGTTTCCTGGGGGGCCACGCAGAACAGGGCATTCCCCGTCGCTGTGCCGCACCTGTGGAACTTCCTCCCAGTAGGGGCGTGTCTGGCCCCAGACCTCCTGGCCTCCCGTAAAAACTGCAAAACCTGGCTGTTCCGTCAGGCATTTGGTGAGGGGGTGGGGTGGGGAGGAGGATGGGGAGGTGTGTATTTTAGTTTTATGATTGATATTTTAAAATGTAGAATTGTTTTATACTTTTAGAATGTTGTTAGCTGCTCTGAGCCGGGGAGAGCAGGATATAAGCTTTGTTAAATAAATAAATAAAATAAAATAAAACAAAATATCCCCTGGCAATGAGTTCCACAGGTTAAGTTTGTGTTCTGTCCCAGAAGAACAAGGCCCTGAGGTAGGTCAGCTATTGTAAGTGGCCAAAGGAGGGGACCCTTTCTGGCAAGCCATTAGAAGGAACGTCTGGTACTAACTAGTCAACATGGGAGCAGGGGAGGAAGCTGCTGAACAGCTGAGAGGGAAAAGGGACAGGGGAGAAAAGTCCAAGCTGAGAGTTCAGAAAGTGGACTACCAGAGAAAGAAGGCTTTATGGTCTGGGAGTTTGCTTCAAGATTCCCCAGGTAGAAAGGGGAAGAGACTGGGAGTTTTCCTCAAGGCCTAAACTGGGGCAGGCTGACCAGGAGGGCCAGGCCAAAAACTTCAGTGGGTAAAAAACTAAAAACAGATGTGACTTTGGCCTGCTGTGGCCCGCTTTGACCTGCTGTAGCCCAGGACCCACTTGCACATGTGTGCAGATGCCACCAGTTGTTGGCCCGGGATTGCTGTGTTGGTGGCCAGCCCGGGCTGTGACCTCACAAATCTCAGATCACAGCCCAGGCTAAGGCCTGCCCAACTGGGCGAAAGTGGGCCACAGTGGACTAAGATATCAGTCCCCGTGGGGCATACCCACCCCGGGTTGGGGACTGCTATGGCTGGCTGCCGTGGCTATGCCTCATTTGCCACCATGGCTGTCCATCATAATGGGGGGCGAGGCACTCAAAGCAGGGTCCGCATGTTTGTTGTGCTCCCGGCCCTACCTAGGCCGAGCAGCCGGTGGGACTGCTCCCCGGGTGTGGGCACATCAGTTCAGTGCCCCGAAGCAGCCCAGGCCCAGAGGTGGGTCGGCGTTACCAGCAGAGCCGGTGAGGATAGCCTGGGAACTGCTGAGGCACAGAGCTCAGGAAGAGGAACANGGACTGCTATGGCTGGCTGCCGTGGCTATGCCTCATTTGCCACCATGGCTGTCCATCATAATGGGGGGCGAGGCACTCAAAGCAGGGTCCGCATGCTTGTTGTGCTCCCGGCCCTACCTAGGCCGAGCAGCCGGTGGGACTGCTCCCCGGGTGTGGGCACATCAGTTCAGTGCCCCGACCTGACCTGGGCCATGTCGTCTGTGATTTTCCATCACAGGCGGCCTGGGGAGCAGTCCTGCCAGCCACACATCTGTTTTTACCCCATGCCCTACCTCATGCCGTTTACCTTAGAGCTGACTGGCCAGGAGCCTAAACATAGGCCTGGGAGCAAAGTCCAAGGGAATTGGACCTGACACTTTCTAACAATAACATTATGTAACAGGGAGATGCTGAGCGCCCCTGTTTCAGACAGCCACCAAGGGCTGGTCCTTTAAGAGAGCGGCAGGCAGCGGCTCTCTAGGTGGCGGGCTTAAAACCCCGCACCGCCTGAAACTGACACAGTGCAGCTGAGGCCGCGAGAAGGAAGCAGCCCAGGCCCAGAGGTGGGTCGGCGTTACCAGCAGAGCCGGTGAGGATAGCCTGGGAACTGCTGAGGCACAGAGCTCAGGAAGAGGAACAGTGAATCACCAGGACTGTGAGTAGCGGCATTGCCGCCTAAAGAAAGAGTGTTGCCGCCTAAGGGACCAGGGTGCAGGTTGTTCCACATGTGTTGCCTGCTTAGGGGCAAGGACTGTTGATTGAGTGCCCGGAAGGGCTGTGGAGAGTGTGGGGACATCCGCTAGACCCCTCGGAGGAGGGAGTCTCCATTGGGGCTAGAAGAGTCCTGAAGTTTGGTAACAAAGAAGGACTGAAGGACATAGTATTGTGGGCTGAGCTGAGAGCCCTATAGAGCCCGGTGGTGGTTGTTTAGAGCCCTGCGAGGCTCGGGTATAAAAAGGGGAGCCCTGTGAGGCTCAGGGACAGAGCTGGAAGTTGTGGCTGTAAAAAGGGGCAATTAAATAAAATTAAGGACATGTGGCCCACGCCTAGGGTTGCTGAGGAGCCCAAATGCCCCGAAATAGGTCCAGGGGTTAGTGGGGTACATCCCCCGCTGCCACACATTATTATTATTATTATTATTATTATTTATTAATAATATTAATAATAATAATTTTGATTTATATTCCACCCTATACAAAGAGGTTCAGAGTGGCTCATAATTTCAGAAAACAACAACAATGTAACAGAATTTAAAAAAAACAACCATTATATAGATAGCATGCCAAAACCATTAACCCTCCACATACTATAGCATCCCACACACCCCACCTTTCATACAGGGGAGTTCCTGTGTTATATTTAGGCCTTGTTCCTCTGTTATATTTGGGTTATATTTATCATGTGTGTTTGGGGAGTTGGTTGGAGGGAGGAGTTTGGGGGGATGGCCATGACCCCTCTGGCAGCATGGAGGTGGTGGTATGAGCTGAATGGGAAGATTAGGTAGGAAGATTGGTCCACTGTGACCCATGGTAGCCCAGGACCCAGCTGCACATGTGTACCCACATTGTTCCTAACATAGTGAACTATTTGCCTATTATTCATACTATTAATAAAGCACTTTTTGTGGCAGAAACCGGTACATGAAGTATTTTGTAGACCTGGGAGGTGCAAAGGCTCGTGCCCTGCTATACTCTCTGTGGTCTGCCAGAAAGTGCTGTGCAGACTACCAATTATTTAGTCAAATTTATTTAGTCATGTTTTTACGTCACCCTTCCCAAAGGCTCAGGGAGGCTCATAAAACACAAAAACAGTAACCTACGAAAACAACCCCCCAAAAACCCCAACCCACCCAACACCACCTCCCTATACCCTGAATCCAACCCCCTGCCCTCATGCCCCTACCCCAATCCCCCCATTCCCCCCACCCAATGGACCATTGTTTGAGAATCTCCGATTTTCAGGTACTCTGCCCAAGCCTAAACTCTCTCTTTGATTGCCCACAAAATCAAGGATCTGCATGCTATGGTTTGGTTTCCTCATAAAAAGATTAGACTGGAAGCAGGAAACCATTTCCCATGGGCCACTTTGAAAATTAATACAGCCTCCTTGGGCCAAATAAGCATTGGGAGAAGAGTGCTTAAGGGGTGTGCTCAGAATGGCGAATGGTCCAGATCATGCATCTCTGCAATGGATCCATCGCCTATCTTTTGCGTGCTTGCCCTTATCTTTGTTCCCTTCCCCTTCTTACAGCAGTTTGAGGGCAGGAACCGGATCTATGGGCCAGAATAGATCCAGGATTTAGACAGGGTCCAAATAAAAATCATCCATGGGCCAGATTTGGCTCATGCCGAGGTTCCCCACCCCTGAACTAGGATATGCAATGGGTGAGTTAAAAAGAGACAGTGAAAGCACAGCGCACATGCCTAAAGTTATCAAAATCATTAGGGAAATGGAAAAATATTTCTTCACTCTCTTCAACAGTCTTTGAAACAAATGGAGCCTATTCAATTCTATCCTGGTATTTAGTCCAATAGTTACAAGACTGGGGTGGTGTGGTGCTGATTCCACTGGAATCAGTGGGAATCCCCCTCCCTCCCCAATTTCATTGAAACTGGGACTGTGCTCCAGGTAGGTATATAGCTCCAGGAGGAGCAGCCTAGTTCACAAGTGATTTTATGTCCCCAGTCAGCTTGCCTGGGGACAAAGGATCCTTATGCCAAACCTGAGAAAAACTTCTTATGAAGCAGTTCCTCCTGCCTTCTCTCTTTTAGTTATTAGCTCATCCTAGCCCAAGGCTAATCCCAGCTACAAGGAGACAAGGCAATATGCCCAGGCTGTTAAAATGGAATTTCTGGCTATGGTAAGTCCTTTGCCTTGGTGAGGAAAAAGGAAGGGGGTTGAGCTATGGTTAGTTACAGCATATGTTGGAGCAGGGTTGGGGAGCCTGAGGCCTGGGGGCCAAATGCAGCCCACATATGTGGTCCCTTTATAGTCCCTGGATCTGGCCCTGGATCCAGTTTCTACCCAAAAGCACTGAAACTGAACCAGCAGAGATGAAGGCAGCCATCTGTTGGGGATGTTGTAACTGTAGTCCTCTTCCATCCAAGCAGGCGGTTGGACTTGGCAGCAGTACACGTGAAAGGGATTGTAGTCGATCACAAGCTGAACATGAGTCAGCAGTGTGATGCAGCTGCTAAAAAGGTTAATGCAATTTTAGGCTGCGTTAACAGAAGCCTAGCGTCCACGTCACGATAGCTTCACTCTGTTCTGCACTGGGCAGGCCTCATCTGGAGTACAGCGTCTAGTTCCGGGCACCGCATTTTAGGAAGGACATTGACAAATTGGAACAGGTTCAGAGGAGAGCGACAAAGGTGGTCAGGGGCCTGGAAACCAAGTCCTATGAGGAAAAGTTGGAGGAGCTGGGTATGTTTAGCCCTGGAGAAGAGTTGGAAGGAACCTCTTGACGCCATCTAGTCCAACCCCCTGCTCCGTGCAGGAAATCCACAGCGACAGCATCCCTGACAGATGGCCGTCCGGCCTCTGTTTGAAAACCTCCAGCGAAGGACAGCTGAGCCCTTGTGGGAAGGGCAGTGTATAAATTTGAAAAATGAATGTCATAATGCTTTGCGGGATGTGACACTGTGCCAGAAAGAGGGGGTGGGGGAGAGCCTCTTTTCAGCCTGACCCTGCCCATCCCTAAAAAAGTTATAGCAGCACCTCTGGCTAATCCAGAGAAATAGAAGCTTCATCTGGAATCTGAAGATGATGCACCCAGAGACTCCAAGTCAAACCCAGAGGGGTGTAATGCTAGTACTTTCCCTCTTAAGATGGCCCTTCTCCCCACCCCTTCACTGTTGACTATTCACTCTCCCTTGAGAGTAGTTTCAGGCAATCACCAGCTCCTCTGCCCCTGTCCCCCAGGAGACATCTGCCCTAACATGCTGAGTCCCTTCCTTCCCAGGCTCTTCCTGTGCCTTGTATAACCCTAACTGGGCCAATGCCTCCTTAGACTACACCTGTACTTGTGGTTGGGTGTTGGCTAGCCCAGGAGCGAATCCTGTCAGGGTGCTAGTCCCAGCACCCTCCTACAGGCTGCCACACTGATGCAGTAATTCCCAGCACTAGGGCCTCCATTTTAAAAAGCTCTGCTGTAAGAGTCACAAAACAAACTGAATTCCATACACATCAGTAGTGAAGGAGATGTGGGTTAAGTGTCTTGGTTCTGCACGATCCGTGTAGGGACAATGGAGTTACTGTGCCTTGAGGAGATCAGTCTCTGTTTGAGCTGAAACAGGTAGTGGTTTGGGTTTATTACTTGTGGGTATTCTTTGCATTTTCAGATAGCCCTTTGAGTATCTGTGACCCCAAACAGTTACTTGCATATCCGATTGATCAGATATCCAGGTTTCCAGTTTGGTTATTTTGGCATTGAAGTCATTCTGGTGTTTCAGTTATGTTGTTTTGGCGATATCTGAACTATTGCACATGTGCAATGGGGAAAATGATGCAGCCAAAATACCAAAATGACTGAAATAGCCAAACTGAAAAAAACTTAACAGAATAACTACTGGACGGCACAGAAACAGATATTGGCTATTACCTAAATTGCCATTTTCAGGTAGTGTAGATTTGATGGGTTTGCACATTTTTTCAGGGACCTGTTTCAGTTCTAGTCTCTATTACAGATTGCTGTGAGTATTGCTTGTATATATGGTCATTTCTGGGCGCTCTGGCCAGGGCTTAGGATATGCGGAGCACAAACACCTAGCAAGAGGTGATCCAAGGAATTTGCTAAAAACCTGATTCTGCAGTGACATCATGCTAACATCGAGTCCCATTGATTTATCAAACCACGCTTGGGAGACGGGGCAGTGCCAAAGTAAACAAGACAAAGAAAGGATGAGAATAGAGAAGCATTACCAGTCTGACAAACAGACAGACTCTTAGTTCAGCACAGTACAGCATACAGTACTCCTGTATCTGGATATGTTGGGAGACATGTTTTTGACCAGTTCAGAGTAATGTCCAGATATTAGAAGGCCATACAGCACAACCAGAGTAAAGTAGCTGGGGACATAAAACATGTCCAGAATAAAGAGGGATCAAGATATGTTATAATGACCAGATATCACTGTGTATCCTGATGCCTTGAGCTCAGGAACGGCACAAGGAGTTTTGCCACCTTAGGTGGCCTGGTCTCTTCCCACTTCTCCTGCTCCCAACCTGTCACGGAGCTTACCGGATAGGGTTGCCATACCTCCCCTTTAATTCAGGGCTGCATTGGTTACAACTAGGGATGGGAATTTCGGTTTCGGATAAAACCAAAAGTACCCGAAAATGGCCATTTCGGATTAATTCAAAATTTCAGTCCTTTTTCGGTTTCGGTACTATCAGATCTTTTGCATTGATTTTTGTACTGCATTTTTAACATTGCAGTTTGTCCCCCATTGAAAAAAACGCAATGTTAAAAATCCAGTACAAAAATCAGTGCAAAAGATCCGATAGAACCGAAAAAGAACCGAAACCAAAATTGACCGAAACTGAAATTTTGCCCAGAGTCCCATCCCTTGTTATAACCCTATTACCGGCGGCAGGGGCAGCTGCAGCTTTTTCTGGCCCCCCCTTCAGCTTGCCACCCTACACAGCCGCCTGCACTGCATCTATGATAACAGTGGCCCTGCTTGAGCTGCCCCATCATGCTGCAGGAGTATTTAAACATGCTATCTGGCCTATGAGCAGCACAAAAGCTGGGCACAAGGCACTGCAGCTGAGTTCTGTGGCCTGGTGGTGTAAGATAGAGCCACGTGCTGCAGTGGGACGGTGCATGCTAGAGCCAGACTGCACGCACAGCTGTGGAGAACACACATCATAGAATCATCAAGTTGGAAGGGGTCTCAGAGGTCATCTAGACAACCCCCTGCTCAGTGCAGAAAATCCGCAGCTACAGCATCCCTGACAGATGGCCGTCCAGCCTCTGTTTAAAAACCTCCAGCGAAGGAGAGTCCACCACCTCCCTAGGCAATTTGTTCCATTGCTGAACAGCTGTAACCTTTAGGAAGTTCTTCCTGATGTTTAACAAAAATCTGCTTTCTTGTAATTTGAGCCCATTGGTTCTAGTCTTGCCCTCAAGGACAACAAAGAACAAGTCTTTGCCATCTTCTGTGTGACAGCCCTTCAGAGCGCTGTCATGTCTTTTCTTAGTCTTCTCTAGGCTAAACATACCCAGTTCCTTCAACCTTTCTGCATAGGACTTAGTTTACAGACCCTTGAACCATCTTTATTGCCCTCCTCTGAACCCGTTTCAGTTTGTTGATGTCCTTCATAAAGTGAGGTGCCCAGAACTGGACACAGTATTCCGGATGAACTGTTACTTCTCATGACTTGGAGACTATGCTTCTGTTAATGTAGCCTGAAATTGCATTAACCAATGGGGTGAGAGGCATCCAGGAAGACATGGTGTTTTGGGGTGCAGGATCAGGTTCAGGGCTAGGACTGAGGAACTGGGGAGCAAGACAGGAACAAGAGACAAACAGGGCAGCCAGGAACCAGGAGTGAAAGGGTGAAATCCCTCCCCGCCCCTTCCTGGTGTTAGCAGCAAGTCTTATATGCTGGCTGACACTTAAAACCAGCCAGGGAGCTGAGAGGAATAACAGGAGCTGGAGAGAGACAGAAGGGGTATTGGATATAGGATACATGTAAAACACGTATGTAACATGTATGTAATGGAAATTGTTAATAAAACATGTATAGTATACAGTGTAAACTGAGAAGTCACTGCATGAATGAAATTGTAAAATCAGGAAACTGTTTGACACCTGCCTGAGGCACTGATAAACAGCCATTGATTTGCAAATTCATACTCACACCATGACAGATGTGAATGACCCAGCTCACGAACTCCACCTGAGAGGTAACACAGGAAACCAGACAAAGAGTTATTAGCAAGTATTTAAGGAGAAAAAAGAGCCATTCTTTTGCCCTCTTCAAACTGTGAAGAGGAACAAGCAGCCAGAGACATCTGGGACCAGACGGCTCGGCGTAAGGAACTTGATTTGTTGAAACGTCCAAGATTTGTGCCCAGCTTTACCATCACAACTGAGAATGGACTGCGATATTCTTCAGACTTCGGTTAGGGTAAGAGAATAGTTAGGAAAATCATAGTTCAGTTAGCTTGCGTTATGCCTATATTTTATTTGATGTGCACTCTCTTGAATCAATCTCACTTTATGCTTAGCCTGATTTGCAATATATATCCTATACATAAGCATTGTGTGCCAGTGTGTTTTCTACTTAGTAATACTCGCAAGTGGGAGGGCTGACTCAGGTTTGATACCTGAGTGAACCTGATCAAGATAGCATTTTAATTTAATTTATTTTTTTGCATAGAGAGAAATCCACCCAAGTTACAGTGATTAGTTGGGAACTAAGGGTATTTTCACACATGATGGCTCAGCGAGCCACCACACTTAAACCCACCCCAGGGTGAGCCCCTTCACCCCAGGCAGGGGTCTGCCCAGCCACCAAACATTCTGGCAGCCGGGGCTGAGGAAGAGGTGGGGAGAAGGCGGGGGAGGTGAGGACGTGGGTCTGCACAGCCCCAGGCCCCTCAGCGCAGCCTCACCTCCTCCCTGATGGGCAGGTGCGTTGGCCTGTGAGGCCCAGAACTGCTCTGGCCATAGGCCGGGGTTAGGTGGAGCAGGCCATCAGAGATGATGGCCCAGTCTGCCACGGTCCAGGGATGCCCACCCTGGCCCGTGGCAGGGCTTAACATGGGATGTGTGCTGGCCAGGAGCCCATGTTAGCCCTGCCACGGTCCGGGGTTACTTCTGCTCCCGCCCCTGTGGTGAACATCGGACGGTGCGGGAGCAGACACGACACCACCGCCTCTGGCCAAACTGGGGTAGGCATGGGCAGTGGTGTCATGTCCGAAAATATCCTAAGTCACAGCTGTACAGGGAGGGGAAGAGGGTGCAAGAGACATACTTTTACAGGAACTTGAAACCCTAGATCTCAATATGGATCTTTTATGACAGTGTCACAAGGGACAAGGCAGGAAGGCTTCTTTGAGGGAGTGGCTGGGCCTCTGGCAAAGCAGAGCAATGGTGAAGCAGGCCCAGTCACCACTACAGCAACCTTGGAGGCGTGTGGGACGGAACTTCCCCTAAGGGACACGTGGTGAGGAGTATCCGGGTTGTGGAAATACATGGGGTTTTGGAGTGCAGGATTAGGGCTAGCATTGAGGATTGGGAGAGCAAGGCTGGGGACAAGACAAACAGCACCAGGATCAAGAGAGTATATTTCACCCAGCTTCCTGGTGCTACCAGCCAGCCTTATATGCTGGCTGGTAGCCAACCAGAAAGCTGGGAGGCGTGACAGGGGCCAGAAACAGATGGAAGTGGTGTGGCTGGGGACAAAACAGGGAGGCTTCTTTGTGGGAGTGTCTGGATTTGAGGCAAAAACAAAGTAGTGGCACAGCAAGCTCAGCTACTGTTCCAGAAACCTTGGGGTGTGGGTTGAAGGCCCTGAGTCCTGAACTGTCAGTCCCCCTGCCTAATGCTTCTCCTGCCAATGAACAAGAGTGTGTGTGAGTGATTGACCTGCTTATTTATGTTAATCTATACTTGGTCATGCAAATTGGGGTACAGGAGTGGAGCATGGGGAGTCTCACTTTGGGGTTTTCAAAATCTGGTCATTTTAGATATGAGGGGTCTGTATATGGGAAATTCGACTGTAGTTGAGCATTGCTTAAGTCTGACTAACCCTCCTAAACACACTGTTTCTTTAAGCCTCATTAAGGCCACACAGATTTAAACATGTACTCAGATGCTTTCTGAATTGGGACCAGACAGATTAAGGGGTAAAGTTTCAAAGCACTTATTCACCTAATTCTCATTGACTTTCCCAAGATCACCCAGGGATGTCTGCATTAGTGCTGAGAATCGTACCAAGGTCTGTTGAGGTCTCCATTGCTTTGACAACAAGACCATGACTAGGGAGTTGATGTTGTCTTATACTTTTCCATTAACTCCCCAATGTGTATGGCCCTATGAAGATCTGTGCTAGTATGACTGGAACAAAATCTGTTATGAAACTGGAATTGTACAGGTTACACCAAAGTAAGAACATAAGAAGTGCCATACTGGGTCAGACCAATGGTCCATCTAGCCCAGCATCCTATCTCCAACAGTGGCCAATCTCAGTGGCTTGGGAGAAGCACCCAACAGGTCACAATGGAGAATCCATTCCCTGTTGTTTTCCCCCAGTTCCCGTCATGTTCCCTGATCCTGTTTGGCTAATAGCTGCTAATGGACCTTGTAGTGGTGGTGGTGGTGTGTCTCCCAGGGCCACACGGGGCGCTGGGGTCTCACTCACGGGGAATTAGCTCACCCCCTGCTACGCTGTATCAGCCTTGAGCTTCGGCTGAACCCCCTTCTTCCCATAAGGGGATACCTTCTCTGGACACACCACACAGTCCCGAGGATCTTTTTCTATAGTCCTTTATTGGACACAGCCAGTCCAGCGTACCTGGGGCTGCTGGCTCATCCGCCTCCACCCTACAGGCCCAGGTCCATCTCTCCAGACTCAGGAGCAACACAACCACAACCCCCCCAAAGTCTATTCAGCCAGGCCTTAAACTCCCAGGCTCTGGTCAAGCCTTCCCCAGCCAAGAGGCTCCCTTCCTGGGCACAGCCTTTCTCCCTTGCCTGGGTTCCACTGGTTCTCCAGTCATCAGCACCCTGGAGAACGTAGAGCAACAAGGCTTTATCAGGGAGATGTTGCTCCTTCCACTCCCTGGCACAGACTCCTTCCTCTCTGCCTAGCCTCTCTTTATATACAGCAGAGTGGGCAGGGCCAGGCTTCTACTCTTCTATCCTTAAAGGGCCAGTAACCTGCCAACTCTGTCCCAGGGGTTTCTCAGCCTGTCTGCCCTTGTCCAAATGCTTATTTACACCCTCAAAGAATTCCAAAAGGTTAGCGAGGCATAACTTACCTTTACTAAATAGTGTTGGCTCTTCCCCATTAAGCCATGTTTGTCAACATGCCCTGTAATTCTGTCCTTAATGGTGGTTTCCATTTTGCCCGGCACAGACGTCAAGCTTACTGGTCTGTAGTTTCCTGGATCACTTCTGAATCCCTTTTTAAATATCGGGGTTACATTTGCCACCCTCTGGTCGTTGGGTACAGTGGCAGATTTTAGTGACAGGTTACAAATCACTAACAGTAGGTCTGCAATTTCATATTTGAGTTCCTTCAGAACTCTGGGGTGAATGCCATCTGGCCCTAGTGACTTGTTAGTATTCAGTTTGTCAGTTTGCCCTAGAACATCCTCCAACATCACATTGATTTGTAACAGCCCTTCCAATTTCTCACCCACAAAGCAAGGATCCAGCATGGGTACCTCCCCAAAATCCTCCGCAGTGAAGACCGATGCAAGAACTCATTCAGCTTGTCTGCAATGTCCTTATCCTCCCTGAGTGCCCCTTTTACTCCCTTGTCATCTAATGGCCCAACTGACTCCCTAACAGGCTTCTTGCTTCTGATGTATTTGAAAAAGTTTTTGTTGCTTATTTTTGTCTCTTTAGCAAGCCTCCCTTCAAAATCTCTCTTTATTTTATTTATAAATATTTGTTAGCCGCCCCCTCATACCTACGGCATCTCGGGGCGGCTTATGACATAAAAACACACAATAATAAAATTCATTAAAACAATGTTTTAAAAATACGAACCCCCTCAACATAAAAACTCTTCAAAAATCCCCACCCCACCCTCCCCTCCGAAGGCCTGGGCAAACAGCCAGGTCTTGCAGGCTCGCCGAAACACCAACAGACCTGGGGCCAGACGGGCTTCCTCCGGGAGGGAATTCCAGAGCCTTGGCCCGGCCACCGAGAACGTCCTCTCCATTGTAGGCCCCGACTTTACATGGGGGACCTCCAAAAAGGCACCCCCGATGGACCGCAGGAATCACTCTGAGGCGCAGAGGGTGAGGCAGTCCCCAAGGTATGAGGGGCCCAGACCGTACAGGGCTTTATAGATCAACACTAGCACCTTGAATCAGGCTCGGTATGCTATAGGCAGCCAGTGCAGAGTACGGAACACAGGTGTTATGTGCTCCTGCCTTCCCGTCCCTGTAAGGAGACGGGCTGCTGTAATCTGCACCAGCTGCAACCTCCAAACCAGAAACAAGGGAAGCCCCATGTAAAGCGCATTGCATTAGTCTAGCCTTGAGGTGATGAAGGCATGAATGAGGGTGGCCAGGTCGGGCCTGGAGAGGTATGGACACAGCCTCTGTACCAGATACAGCTGGCGGAAGGTGGCCTTAGCCACCATCTCTACCTACTGATCCAGCCGGAACCTCGAGTCGAACACCACCCCCAGACTCCGAACCTGCTGGGCTACAGGAGGGTGAACCCCCCCCTACCAGGGGAGACAGTACCTCCCTCGCCCTACCCACCACCATCACCTCTGTCTTATCAGGATTGAGCTTGTCTGCTCTGCCGCATCCAATCC
>QEPC01014667.1:2522789-2568724 GCA_003113815.1 Sphenodon punctatus
CCGGTACCGGATTTATTTCATTGGTTTCAATGGGGCGCTGTGTCCCCATTGAAACCAATGAAATAAATTAATTCCCTCCCCCTCCCAGGCTGCGCGGGTGGAAGGGGGGACACCCTTCCAACAGCTGCTCCACATTCGGCTGGGCATGCAAGGTGCACTCCAGATTTCCCAGCATTGCTCCATGAGTGCCTGAGAGTGGGTGCTCTGTGGCTCACAGGAGCGTACATCTAGCTGCTCCACCTTCAAACAGGCAGTTGAATCCGTGGCTTATGGGTGGCCATGCGAGGTAGCATCTTGTCTGAAAACAAACACCCAATGTGGAAACCACAGTGAACACAGGTGTCTGAGTGTATTGTTTTGTTTTGTTACAAGAAGAAAACACAGGTTAAAATGGCATGGGCCATGAGGACACCAATCTTTGCTCGTGAAGGGGTGGACAAGTACTTAGACGTAGAGAGGCTCAGAATTTCTGGACAGCGGCTCCACTCTGACTATATGATGGAAATCCTGGAGTTTGGCCCATCAAGGAGGAAGGTGGGTGGCGTGACAGAGACCTGTGAATAATGTTGTCAGCAACAAATCATTAACTCTGGCACATCAAATGCAAGCAAAAGACCTTCATAGATAGGGTGAAGGCTACACTCAACTCAAAATCAGAAATTTATCATTCTAGGATGAACAAAGGACAGAATGTCAGCCTTAATTTTTCACTTTCAGGCACTGATCAGTTTGTATCAATTTAAGCCTTTTGTAAAAACACATAATTTCTTTGACTGACTGTCTGAAAATTACTGTGCTCGGAGGTCTGAAACCTGCCATACAATAAACTCTACTTAATTGGGATAGGCTTAATAGGGATGGCCATTTTAATGGGATATCTCCTGGGGAACCTATTTACCCTAATGATAGTGAATGACAATGACTGCTTCTTAACTGAGACAACAAAAGAGAAAAAAATATTCTATAGAATGGGGAATGCGCTCGCCTGGTACTAGTGAGTTAAGCACTGTTCGAGCAGGTTTTAAAAAAAGAGTGAAATTCTGAGTTTACATATTTAATTTGGAAGATGCCAAATACACATTTTGAAATCAAATCAAAATGAAATAGAATATTTAGTGTTATAAGTAGTACTAGAGTATTATTTTGTAGTATTTAGTACTACTAGCAGTACTATTATTATTGCCATACCAATAGTAATAGCTTACATACTAGTAATAAGTATTACTAGTAGTCATATACTGTTAATTATTATTATTATTACCACCACTATTATGCAGTAGAAGTAGAACATTGGACTAGCACCTCTGTGTGCCCATCCCAGTATGCTAAATGGTGACCCAGTGGCTGTGGTTAGGGTACTAGTTTGGGATATGGGAGACTCAAATTCAGTTCTTTGCTCTGCCAAAGATTTCAACTTTAACATAGAATATTTTCATGAAGAATGATGATGATAAAATAGCAACGTGTCCACATGTCTGTCTTCCTCGAGTAGCAAGCACCTTTTGATTAGCCTTGCCCACTAGCCAGATGCATAGCATGCTGGAATGATATCCCAGAGTGCATTGTTCCAGAAGGGATTGTAGAAGGTCTATACTGGACACTAGGGTGGACACCTATGTATATTTTTCCAGGCCACTTATGAAAAATACATGTTGCAGGGCCTGCATTGGTGCCATAGGTTCCAATGTATGCCCTGAAACATGCGTTTTTCATAAGTGGCCTGGAAAACTATGCATAGGTGGAAACTCTACTGGGCACACTGGTCAGTATAATGGACTGGAAGTTTCTACTACCCAATTCTTCTATACATAACACTTGCCACGGGGCAACTCAGAAAGGGGGTGTGGCCATGTTAGAAAGGAGCAGGGAAGCTCCTTCACCCCTGCCCATTTCAAATGTGGCCTGCACCCTGCTCGAAGGGCTCCGAAGGAACAGGGCCTGGTAGGAGTCAGGGGGTGCAAGCAGAAACTAAAACAACTTTTTTGTTGTTTTTCAGATTTTTATTTTTCTTTTCTCTTTTGTTAGTGTGACTGTCTCTTAAAAACCCTTGCCTAGATGGCTTGGGCAGCTGTGATGGGTTGGCTGCCTGTGGAGCAGCAGATTGAATTTAAGACTGCACTGCTGGTTTTCAGGGCCCTGAATGGTTTAGAATCAGACTATATATTTAGACCTGCTACTGGAACCTCATCCTGATGGCTACCTGCACTCGGCAACCCATCACACCTTAAGTCGGCAGGCAATCAGGCCTTTGCTGTAGCCCTTGCTTTAAGTTCCTCAGTGTGGAACTTGCTCCCTACACTTCTATGGCCTTTTTTACACTGACGGCACCCACCCACGAACACCCATAAACACCCATCGGATGGGTGTGAGAGCAGCCATGTAAATGTCCACGAGTAGGTGGGTGCGCATTCACGACCCACCCACCGACACTCACGGAGCAGCCGGGAAGAGACCGGCATACTCCGTGGGTGGAGGTGGGTGTGCAACACCCAACCGTCCGTGTAAAAACCCAAACACCCACGGGAATGGGTCTGCCGAGACCACAGAGCGATGGCTAGAGAGGCCACGCAGCGGCCCCACACACAGACACGCCCACCCGGGGAGACGCCGGACACCCAGGAGCCCTTAAAAGGGATTCAAAACAAGACATGGGTGCGCCGGCTCCCAGAACGTCAGGATGGAAAGCCGCCGATAAGACGAAGGGAGCCAGCGCTGCTACACACGCGGCAGGGGCCAACGTAAGCAGAGGGACCCCAGGACGCCCAGGGAAGGGGTGTGTGTGGCCCAACGGACCAGGGAAGAGGTGGGAAGGACGGCTAAACAGAGCACACCTGTCCTGCCACAGGGCCGAGGGCACACCGCTGCAGCGGCACCGCCTGCAGCACCCCATGCCACCACAGCCATGGGGCACGGGGCAGGGAGTGGCAGGAACAGCAAGGTAAGAGCAAGGGCACCCCAGGAACCTGGGGAGGGGGGTCCCACACTCCAGGAGCGGACACCAACGCGAGGGAGCCCAGAGCGGACAGCAGACGCATGTGGGGGGCCAAAAAGGTCCAGCACGACCTGGTGCGCAGCTACAAGACCAGACAGGTCTATGAAGCCATCGCCCAGGAGATGCAGTGGCAGGGGTACAATAGGGACTGCACCCAGTGCATGCAGCAGGCGAAGGACTTGAGGTCCGGATATAAACATATCAATGACAACACTCTCAAGTTCAGCTGTGCCATGTGCACAATGGAGTTCCAGGGTGAGCTGGACCGGTTCCTCTGTGTGGACGGGGACATAGTTGCCTCCCGCATACATGGCACCGCCTTCGCATGGGGCAGACGGGGGGCACTCACGACACACACACCCCTGCCTGACCCTCCGGAGCAGGGGGAGCCCACTGCCCCAGGCGAGGCCAGCCAGGATGTGGGAGGAGACAGCCCCATCACACAGGGGGAGGAGGCGGCCTGGAAAACCGCTCACACAGTACCCTCCGCATGCGCCCACAAAACGCACAGGGCGATGGACTACAGGGACAGGGGGCACACGTGGAACGGACGGAGACCCAGGATGCCTCCCAGGAAGTGGAGGAAGATGATCCAGCTGGGAACACAACCAGAGCCCGGGGGGGGGGGCGGTCCCGGAAGGAGGGGGGGTAATGGGCCCCGGCCACAGTGACCGGAGCCACAGCTGGGCAGCAGGAACCAACTGATGGATCCACATTCCCATTACAGCTCAAGGCACCCTGGAGGTACACGAGGAGGAGGTAACAGAGGAGGAGCTGGTAGCGGAGGAACCAGTGGCACCCCCGGGAGCCGGGCACCAGAACCACGATGGTAGGCCACATTGCACAAGGGACAGGTCCTGGCATGCACTGGGGAGGTGGGGTATCAGGCCAGCCAGAGGGACAGCCCCTGCAGGCAACAGCCCCCATGCATGACAGGGAAGGGCCGGTGCCCCTCACAGCCGGAAACCAAGCCACACAGGTTACCGGCCCCCAATGGGACAGCAGAGGGAGTGCCCATGTGGGGAGGGACCACGGGACATGCCCACAAGGAAGCAAAGTGACAGCACGGACGCGGGTGGCAGCACCGGGAGAGGGCCCCAGAAAAGTGGTCCGACAGTGGAGACAGGGATCATGGGACCCCGCCCAACCGGTAGGGAGCACCACAGGTACGGACAGGGCAGGGGGGCGGGCACCCCCTGTGGAGACAGGGATGCACCGATATGGGCACAGGGTATGGGCATGTCATGGAACACACCACAATCTGTTCTCATCCCTCCCACAGATGGGTGCCCTGGTCCAGTGAGGGGAGCCGCTGCCAGCAGCACACAGAGGCATCGGGAGATGCGGGTCCGGAACCGGCGGAGGAGAGAGGACCTCGGGAGGGACCTGCTGGAGGAAACCAGAAGGCTAGCCAAGGTGCATGTACACGAGCTCTCCCTCACAAGGGAGGTGTTAAGAGGGGAGAGGAACCGGGACATATTGGTAGCCATGCTAACCCAGTCCCGCACCGAGCACCTGTGGGACAGGTGCCAGACTGCCACCCTCCACCGTGAGATGCGGCTCAACAGAGCCGAGAGGGTGAAGGGACGTGTTGCGCTGGAGGGGACCTTCGCACGGGCCCTCGACCTCATAGGGGATGCAGTGGGGCTCCTGTGGAGGGAACCCCAGATGGACGCGCCCCCTCCAGACCCGAGTGGAGGGATGGCTGCCGACCACCATCAGGGTGCGCCCCCACAGGTGCTGGTGCCCCCCTGCACTTCAGCCAACCCTGGTTTCCCCAGCAGCACCCCTTCCCTGGCCTGGTGGACGGGGTCCCTCTCCCCCACATACCCCCTCAACAACAGCACATGGGGTTGCCATTCCAGCCTGCATCCCTCCCGGTTCCTCCACAGCTGCCTCCGAGACCCCCCTCCGGAAACTGCCACCTCCCTCCATCAACCCGGAACCTCCAGGTGACCAACTGCCCATGCCGGCCGCCCCACCAGCTCTGGTAAGCCGCACCATGTAGCTGGCCGCAAAGGGTGGGGGAGGAGGGGATGCAGCAGGGGGAGCGATGGGAACACCAAAGGCCTGGTACAAGGGGTAACTCCCATCGACAGAGTGTAACACAGACCTTATCTTTCATCATCGCAGGGCCCAGCACCCGAGCCCGGAGTGGAGCAGCCTGTGGATGAAGGAGAGCTCAGGCCATCTGGCCAACACTCCCAGAGGGCAGTGGCTGCAAGGGGATGCAGGGGAGCGAGCCCCGGTGGTGCACCTAAGCAGGCACGGGGAAGGCCCCGCAAAACGTAACACCCCCCCTTGTACATAATCCCAAATAAACTATGTGATACAGTACCACTCTGTTGTTCTGTGTATCAATGGGGGCACCATGGGTGGTAGGGGTCACTCCACATGCAGAAGGGGGCAGGACATGCGCACAACAGATTCCAGTACCGAACGCCTCTGGTTCGAGCCTGCAGCGGCTCGCTTGCCAGGGCAAAACAGCAGTGGGGGACTCAGTGGCGTGGGACACGGCCAACACAGACCCGGGCAACCCCTACAACCCAAACAGAACAGAACAGATGCGGATTTCCAATCAGACATATCTGTATTTTTTCGGACAGATTACACGGTTGCTGGAATGGTGGGGGGCTATCAACATGGGTAGTCAGTTGCCTTCCATCTGGGCAACAATGTGCCTAGACAGAGCATCCCAATTCTCCTCGGAGATGTGCCAGAACGCCCCACCCTGGACGTGTTGGTAGAGGGGTACGGGACCCTCTCTCGGCACCGGTGGGGGGTACTCCAAGGCGGATCCCCCGGTCTCGCAGAGATTGTGGAGGGTGCAGGCTGCCAGTACAAGGATGGGGGTGTGCTGCAGATCGAACTGGCTCCTGTTCATGAACAGGCTCCAACGCCCCTTGAGCAGCCCGAATGCCTGCTCCACCACACTCCAAGCCGACGAGAGGCATTCACTGAAGAGCCAGAGATCCGGTGTGCGGCCCGCGAGATAGGCTCTCATGAGCCACGGGGTAGGCGGGGTCCCTGATAACCATGGGAGCCATGGAGACCCCCTCAATGATGCGGTACAGGTTGGGGCTATCTCGCTGTCAAACATGCGTGCAGTATGCGCGTATCATGGCTCCTCCCTGACTGGCAGTGTACACATCCGTAAACAAGGCCCTGTGATCCACTACGGCCTGGAGATTGATGGAGAAGGCCTCCTTCCTGTTCAGGTAGTCTGTCTTGGCATGTGGGGGCTGGATAATGGGGATATGGGGGATGTCTATCACCCCTATGCAATGAGGAAAGCCCAGGTCTTCAAAGCCACGGATCACCACCTCTGGATCACGGAGCTGGAGGACACACTCTAGGAGCAGCTCCACGATCAGGTCACACACGTCGTGGAGCGCCTTGTTAACGGTCGTGATCCCCACCTCAAACTGCTCTTCAGCGCTCTGACAGGAATCATGGGTGGCAAGTCTCCACACGGCCATGGCCAAGCGCATCCCTGGCAGCAGCGGATACCACATGTTGGTCTCCTGCCTCCGAAGATGGGGATTCAGGAGCTCTCCGATTCGGACCAAGAGGGATTGGTTCATGCGGAAGTGGTCCGTCCACTCCTCGTCCGTCCAGGTGGCCAGCATGTTCTCCCACCATTCATTGTTCGGGACCGCATCCAATGCAGCCTCCGCCTTGGGACAGTGACACGGCACCCGTATAGGTTGAGCGGCCACCGGGACAGTACAAGGCGCGTGGCCTGGGACACTGCTTCCCAAAGATGGAATGTCACCTGGCAGCTACCCTCTGTGCCCAACGCAGCGATGCCACTCGCCACAAGTTGGCAGTCCTCCTGTGCCGTTCACCATGGTCGTAGAAGCGGTGATCCAGCAGCAGTAGCTCGGCCCATTGCTGCAACACCAGCCCCAGAATCATGAAGCAGGTGGACAGGACTGTTAACAGGACGGCCCTCAGCTGCGGGGGCTCATCCACAGGCAGCATGGTACCAACAACCACATGCACGCCCAGGGGGAACCCACCGCCGGTACCCGTGAAGGATCACTGAACTGCTACCTGACTAGGCAGTACGGGGGGGGGGGGGGACACATGAATCATGGCCACTCGGCTGTGCCTGTGTCCCACATACCCACCCGGCCCATCAACAGCCTGTACACCTACCCACCACCCTCATGCGATCGGTGCCCTCAACCCCCAAGGCCCCTGCACACCCGCACCTTGACTCCAACGTCCCCTGCAACCCCATGGCTGGGCTGGGGTTCCGGGTACAGCTATGATGGGGGAGCCGCTCACCACACCCGCCTCCCCCCGCCCCTGCCCCCTGTATGGGCCACCAACAACAACGTTCTCTCGATGCTCCCTGACACTATCACCTCCCATACGACATGCCCGGTCTACCTCTCGCTCTACCCCCCATGCCCGGCCACAGCAACCTGCACCCATATATACTCTGTCAGGCCATGCTGTGCAGCTAACGATTGGTGCAGGACTGTGGGTGTGTTCAGCGCACCTGATAGGGATCCCCCCTCGCCAGGCCGCCGGCACAACCCCCCCCCCTACGGACTGCCTGACAGTCATGGGGCCAGGGGAAGGCTGAGGTGCCTCAGTGGGCATGGGGCCAGTCCAATCCCTGTGTCTCTACCAGGACCCCTCGCGTTCCCTGGCCAGGGTCCATCCACACTGGCCGTGCTATTATGCTTGAAGGCCACGGCACTGTGCAGCTGGGTTTCATCACGATAAGCTGGCTGGAGTGTGTGATTAGCTCCCTGGTAGAGGCAGCCGTGGCCTTGCTGATCTGTCGTCGCTACCACTGATATGCACCTACCCCGTGTGTGGGGCAGGGGTTCACAGGGTTGAACAGCCTTTCCACTATCAGCTGTGTACGGCCTCAACCCAGCTAGCGCTGCACAGCCTCTCGCACCGCACTCATTCACTGCTGCTCTCCATAGGACCCCAGGGCAGGCTGCAGAGCTGCCCTCGGACCGGTCATGGCAGGGTGCGGAACCGGCCCCGAGGCCGGCAGTGTTGCAGGGGAAGTGTGGTCGCCCTGTGCCAACATGCTGTTGGGAACGCTGTGGCAGAGCCGCGATGTCCAGCTGATGATGAGCGACCCCCTGTCCGTGGGGGATGGTTTCAATCCCCTGGCACGCTACATGTGGGTGATGGGCCATCCAGTCGGGGGTCCGACTTTCTGCCAGCATACTGGGGAGCTCGGCTTTGCCCTCCTTCAGCAACGTCAGTGGGGGCAGTGGGCACCCAGCCGCTGTTGTTGTGCCATGGACAGCACCGGAGATTACGGCTATTCGCCAGGTGGCTGCAAGTCCGGAGTATGGACTGGTGCTCCAGGCCGGGGGTCCCCTTGTGGCTCCCAACTACACCGGCATCCTACTGCGTGCCTGTGGCTTATCCCATCTGCGATCAGAATGCCAGGCCATTCTTGGGGTCCTGGGCCTGCTACCCAGGGGACCACTACTGACCAAGACCCCTACCACGCGTGAACTTGGCGCCCTGCAATCGGTGATAAACCTATCAGATGTCACGGCTGCAGTGGCCACAGGGAACCCGCTCCTGCCCCGTTTCATGGTGGATGTGCATATGCGGTCCCGGGGATTCTGCAGGGGCCTCGTCGCCTGGGAGGGTCTTGTCACGGGGCAGCTGTTCCTGGGGAACCCTCCAGCCTCTCCCTGAGCTGGGAGACCTGACTGACCCCTCAGTCGCGCTGTCATTGCCATGCCTGTGCTATGGCCTGGTTCCTCCTGGGCCCCGGTACTCCAGCTCCAAGGACTGTGGGACCCGGTGGTGGGCTGCCCCATATGCCAGAGCCCCTCGCTGCCTCGGTACACTCCAGCCCCTGTCCCTGTAGCATTCCCTGCCGCCTCCATCCCTCTTGGAGTGGCTGCACCAGTGCCCCTGTGTGCTGGTTGTGTGGAATAGGCAGGAGCCCGTGCTCACCCGTTCGCCGGCCTCTGTTTGCCCATACCTTCCCTGTTACACCCCCTAATAAAGACCTTGCCTGTTACAGTACCCCCGTGTGTGCTTTAGTGTATGTGTACCGCCCCAATCACCACTCCCACAGCTGTGGCCTTATCCGTGTGCGTTGGTTACTGTGATCGAGGTCCTGGGGGATTGTGCTGTGGAGCACTAGGGCTGTCTGGTGGCGTACTGTGCAAAGTGCTGCGGTCCCGTTACCCATTGGTTGCGCCCACCCCTGGACTGCCCCGCCTGCCACCGCCCCTGGCACCCCGTCGGTTCCCATCATCAGCACCATTGGCGATGGATGGGCGGCAGGGGAGACAGGGTGCTGACCGTGAGTGGGACCTGTTCCCGGCCCATCGGTTGGCTGCCTGTGGAGCCCCCTGCTGTGTGCGGGTGGGGTGCTGCCTTGGGTGTCCCAAGGTCACAGTGTCGGTTGCGCGTGGTGTGTGCTTCCTGACCCTTGCCTTGCACCCCACTCCCTTGACCCTCTCCCTCCTCCCTTCTAGCTACCCTGGTTGTGTTCCTGGCCATTCTCCGCCTGGCACATCTGGCCGACCAGCTCCAGCGTGCTGCCTCGGACCTCCATGCAGGGGCATGGTTCTACGGGGAGATCGGTGAGTGTGCTGCATGTGTGTGGGAACCTCTCCCCAGCTGTGTGTTTGGGTATGCACATTGTAGGGGCCCACGGTCATGTCCTGATGGCACCTTCACTCTCTCCCTTAGTGCAGGCAATGATTGCAGAGCGGACCCAGGAGCAGGGGGCAGTTGTGCAGCTGCTGCTGCAACTCCTGGAGCAGGTGCACCGGCTCGACCGCGCAGAGGTGGATCGTTGGGGCCAGGCTCAGGGCCAGCGTCCCTATTGAGGGCAGGGGGCTGCCCCACATGCCCAATGTCTGTGCTGCCTCCCCACCCCCTTGTACCGTGACCCTATCCCACCCTGTTCCCCCTTGCCAATAAAGTTGTTTTGTCCCCTTCTCCGGGTGTGTGTCCTGGCATTCCGTTTGGCCCGGTCGCTCATGGGGGCGCCTCTTGGTGGTTGTGGCATGCTTGC
Source organism: Sphenodon punctatus (assembly GCA_003113815.1). Taxonomy (NCBI): domain Eukaryota; kingdom Metazoa; phylum Chordata; class Lepidosauria; order Sphenodontia; family Sphenodontidae; genus Sphenodon; species Sphenodon punctatus. Next base: position 2,532,809 of record QEPC01014667.1, read on the forward strand.
CTGGCAAGGGCTGTGTGTCTCGTGCCCTCCCCTCCCGGTGTTTGTGCTGCAGCTCTGTCGTTCCCTTTGGGGGTGACCCTGGTTTCCCTGGCCTGGGGCTTCGGTCGCCTCTCGGCTGCCTGTCTTGGTTTCCTCTGTCCCCCTCCAGCCCTGTCTCATTCCCATCCTTTCCCTCTGGTCCCTTGGGCCGGGGCTCCATCCCCTTGGCCACTGTCTTGGTGCCTTGCCCCCTCCCTGCCTTCACGATGGTCCCCCCCCTTCGCCCACCCGTCTCTGTTGTTTGTGTGTGGAGAGCTACAGTGGGTTTGCTGGCGGTTGGTGTAGTCCGTGGTCCCCCCGCCCCACCCCCTGCCATTCCCTGCCAGGCCAGCTGTGCTGTGGGCATCTGTTCCTGCTGCCATGACCGCCTGTGTCCCATGCCCGGCTCCTTTTCTGGGGGTATTGGGATGGTGTGTGCGGGGCCTCTGCTGGGGGGTTGTGTGTTTGTGTTGGGGTCCCCTGCTGCTTTGGCCCTCGGTCTTCCTCCCCTGTGCCCCTCCCTGGCCCACCCCCTCGCTGGGGTCCCACCATCTCCTTGGCCATGCAGCCCTTCCCTGTGTGGTTGTATTCACTGTTGTATGTGGGCGGGTTCTGGTTTGGGGGGGGTCTGTGGCGCCCAGCTGTCTGGCCTCTGTCACGGGGCTGGCTGAGGGCCGCTACTTTGTGTCTCCTGTCATCCCTGCTCCCTCCTACCCCGCCCACACGGGGCCTGGCGGTTTAGGGGCGGAGCTGTGTGCCGCAGCTTCATTTTCCCTTGGTCCACCATGCTGTCCGGTTGCTGTGCTGGGCAGGACTTCCACACCGTTTGGCGTCTCGGGTGTCCATGTAACTTTCATGGGTGTTTGCTCAGTGTTTCCCGGAGTGGGTGTTTGGCCAATGGATGTGTGCCGGTCCCTCCCCTTCCGTCCCACAACCCCCTGTGGTGCTGTCCGTGTACACGTCACTCAGCTCAGCGCCACCGGGTGTTCGCCAGCTGTGCTCACCCATCCATCTCCACCCACCGGGCCGACGGCGGCATCTGTGTAAAACTGACCTATGTCTCAGTTCTTCCCTCCTCACCTTTAAAAGCACGTGAAGAATTTTTTTTATTCTCTAGATGCTTTTAGAGGATCTTCTGCTGGTTTCCCCAAATGTATTTTTTCCTCCCCTTTACCTTTACCCTTTTACGCTGTTTTGATTGAATTTTAAATGAACTTTCAACTTTTATTGCATTTTACTGTATTTTAATGTATGCTGTGATGCACTCTAAGTTCCATTTGGCAGGGGGCACTCTATAAATAAAAATATATTATTAATTATTATTATTATTATGATTATTTATTACAAAAATACTGCTTTTTTCCTGCAGCAGCAGCTCGGGGTTTCTCCCACCCCTGCCTCTCCCTCTTCCAGAGCCTAGGAACCTTTTCCCTGTAGTTACAAGGCGCTCTCTTGCACACTATTCTGCCCACCCTCTCAACATTTTGCATTTTGTAAGCAAGATGAAAAGACATCGTGAACAACGTGTTACTTGCAAATCATAGGTTGGAGACTAATGATCTGGACTGATCCTTTTTACCCCAATAAGCACACCCCAATTCCTATCCATCCTTGGAGCTTGTACTGATTTTCAAAGGGGTCTGTGGGAGGGAAAAGATTTCCCACCCACCCCTGCCTTAACAGGAGATGTCTGACACTGTTTCGAAGCCTTAAAAGACCTCTTAAACCTTGTGCAAGTATATTCCGTATTTGAAGATTTTTTGTGTTCTATGTTATGCACTGACAATTCATGTACATTTCAGGGTGAGAAAACAGGAGACTATGTTGTGAAGCTGATTTTTTAATTTTTTTTTTAAAGAAAAGAATAATCTCATTCTGGACAAATGTTACATTCGTTCTGAGACCATACGAGGCAAAGCAAGACAGCTGATTGCCCCATTGTATCCTAGTTTGTGGAGTAGAGAGCGAAAGCAAGTGATAGACACAGGAGCAGATGGAGTTTGCCTAATGTGTCTGTTCTTTTCTACGCTGCCTTTTCAGTTTGAGAATGCAGCAAAATAGCAGCTGCTCATAATTTCATGTATCCAGAAATATGCAAATTTCAGCTACAAAACTGGTTGCCGACTCGGGCGAATCAAAAAAGGTGTTGCCTGCGTCTGCATTTTTCTTTATCTCGCATGCACGCTTGGGCTGGAGGGACCTGGTTCGGCTCTCATTCCAGTACAACCCTGAAGTAAGACGTTGGAAGTCTGTGACGTTGCATGGGGTAAACTCTGTGTGAGAGGAGACTCACGCATGCCCTTAATGACAGATTTTCCGGAGAGCTCTGCTGCCACGTAGGTCCCAGAATAAAGATCAGATTTTGAAAAGGCCTGGGCAACCAGCAGTTCCCCCTGGAAATCTCCCATTTGAGAATGTGGCTCCAAGAATTTAGCGGAGATCCACTTGCTGCCCCCAAAACCAGGCGAACCAGCCATCAGAGCCAGCCTTACTCACTGGCAACAGGGACCGGTCTAGGTCTTCAGAGGCCTCTTGTCCTGGAATCTCACAGTCGTGACTGCTGGGCCCCAGGAGCTTTTAGAGTGGTGACGGCAGCTCCAGGGCCTTCACTGAGACCCTGCCTCAGGCCCCCCTCCCCACTAAACCTAAGGTGGGCTCCTGTCTGCCATGGAAAGAGCAACCCAATAACATAGGGAAATCATAGCAGATCCTCTCTCTTCAGCCCGCCAGGGGCATAATAAGGGCTCCAGCTCAGATGGGAGATGCCCACAGCCTCCAGAAAGTTCACCCCCTGACCTCCTCCCTGTTCCTAAGCTGTTTCCTCCCACAGTCTCTAGCCATTGATAGGCAGATTACCTACTTACTCTACCAAGGAGAATTGATGGGAATCCCCCATTACTAGGACCACAGGGAATCCCTTCTTCCTGCCCCCCACTGCAAGTCTTGAAACTGAGGTGAATGCCTCATTCCAGCAGCTGGGGTAAGGAACAAATAAAATCATCTATTCCTGGGGACAGGGGTTTTACAACCCTAAATTTTGGAATGGCGTGGCAATTCCCCCTTTCCCTCATAGCTCTCTTGTTGCACTAGTGCAACCTAGACATAACATATGCTAAAGAGAAGGGGTCGTAGCAGGCTGCCCCTGTGGCCTGGTAGTCCATGGCTGCTGTAACAACCCTTGGAGCTGTGGACAAACCAACAAAATGTACCCTGTATGCAAATATTTTTAGGATGAAAAATTTCCCAAGAAAATTCTTCATGCCTTAATTCTGGCATTACTGCTACCCATCCACTGATGGGCCAAACCAGCGGTAACCTCTCCAGTCACCTGCAGTGGAAGCCACGTGTTGATAGAACTGGGACTTGCAATACTGGTGAGGCTCCTGTTCATCACCAATTACCTCTTTGACTGGGTACAAAAGAGCATCCTCCTCCCACACAGTTCCTGGTCGAGCAGCTGGAGCTGGGGTTTCCTGTACGGGTAAGAAATGGAAGTGGGATTATTTGAAAGGGGGGGAAATGCCACAAAGATATTTTCACAAGAGGACACGTCCTTTCATGATTCTTCCATCCTTTTGCATTTTTACATCAAGAATGTGAATCCTTTTTCTTCCCATGGGCCACTTTGAAAATTAGAACAAGCTCTACAAGTCAGATAGGAATAGAGGCGGGTGCATTTAAAGGGTGTGCTCAGATTGGGGAAAAGAAAGGGAGAGTCCAATCCATGGACTTTGAGTCATGCCCTTATCTCTGCTTCCTTTCCCTGAGCTCACTCTTTCAGTGTTTGAGGGAGGGACTGGGCCCTCAGGCCAGACCTAGGAACTGGAATAGGACCAAATAAAAAAACATCCAGGAATTGGATCTGGCCAATGAGCCAGAGGTTCTCCACTCTGGATTTATATACATGGTAGAGCCGCAATCAGACTACTCTAGTTTACACCAGGGGAGCGTACACATACAAGAGGATTCAGACATTAGGTTTTCAAGTGGTAATTGACCTTCCACAGGTTTTCTATGGATTTGTTTCTGTCTGAACACTTTTGCCACATAGGCCGTTTTTACATGGACACCCCCCTCCCCCCGCCGCTCGGTGTTCAGGAGGGTGTGCGGCGGGGGGGGGGGTCCATGTATATGGCCAGTGGTGGGTGGGAGGTGGGTGTCCTCTTGTTGTGCGCCTGTGTAAATACCACAGGCAGTGGGTGTTTGTGCGTGCGCACTCCCACCGGACACCCACCTCCACCCACTGCACCACTCTCTCCACCCACGTAGCCCTCCGGTAAAACGGAGGAGGCTCTGAGGGTGGGTGTGAGTGGAGCTGGATGTGTGTCCGTGTACACGGACACACACACACCACACCAAAACACTCACCCCCATCCATGTATTAAAGGCCATAGATACCACTTAGTTACTCTGGGATAGTCACTCCTGGAAATATCATGACAACTCATGGATTTATTACTTGAAAACACAGGGGTTTCAAATGCGGGGTGACCCCATAAGGCCACACAGGAGTCACAGAGCTGGCCGTCCTTCAGAAGGTGGAGTGGCCAAATGCACATTCCCATGTGCCATGGAGCACTCACTCATGGCCATGCATAGCCCACTGCCAGGAATTCCGGCGTCCTCCTTGTGGAGCAAGCCAAATGTATGGTGGCCACCTCCATGGCTGGGGTAGCCATGCTGGGAGAGACCCGTTTGAAACACGCCCCACTCACTCCTCCTGTGTGGATGCTCCATGGCAGTGCCACTTGGCAGCTACAGACACACACACACACACCCAAAAAATGACCCTGCTCATGTAAAAACACCCATGACCTCTGAAAGGAGCAGCAGAGTGAGTATGTCAGGATGGAAGAGTCACTACTCCCTTCATGGGCTGCAAGCCTGCAACTAGCACTCTTTAGGCATAGCTGACAATCACGGCCTCTCCATACAGCAGTTGCTGGTGTCAGGTTTAGGTTAACTAGGACCAATATAAGTTGTGTGCCATGCCTGTTTAAATATCTTTGGATAATAATTCTGTTTGTGGATAATCGCACTCCTCTCACCGCTGATGTCAATCGAAGATCTCCACATTTAATTAGTACATATGGAGTAGCAAAGAGCCATACGGTGCATCAGAGAAAACTTCTCCATGTGGATGGATTTACTGGTAATGCAAAGCATTGAGAAAAAGTTGCAAGTAAAGTTCAAAACTCATCTCTGGTGTAAGTCTATTGGTGTGAATGGGCCAGATCCTTAGCTTCTGTAAATGGGCACAACAGCACTGTTAGCTACTGACCTCCATTCCTTTACTCCTATTAAGATTCCATCCCCAAAGGACTGATTTACACCAGTTTGTAACTCCACTGATTTCTGTGAATTCACCCACAAGGCCCTTTTAAACATGTGCGACTGCGTGGGTGAGGGCGTCCATGTGACTGTGGGTGGGGGTGCATATGTACATGCTCCCGTGCTCCACCCACATCCACCGATCTCCCATGCATGGAAGCATTGGGGGAAATGGAGGTTCCTCCATGGATGGAGATGGGTTGAGGTGTGTGGAGGTGGGTGTGCGTCCATGTGACGGGCCACCCACGCATCACACATGCGCCGTGGCCTCCACCCATCCCACTCGCACCACGCCTCTTCCCGAGCCCATGTGAAAAGGGCTGGTTTACACCCTTGTGGTCAATTGAAGAACTAGGCTGATTCTCTTTAAAAATTTGTACATGAAAAAGCAACGGTTGAACATCAGGAGGGCAGAGTTTTACGATAAATGATTTACTGGGTTCATATATTAAAAAAAAGCTTTTCATATTTCCTAAAGAAAAACATTTTATGTGTGTGAATTGAATATGAATCCTTTTCTTGTTAAACTGGTGTGTAATCCATGAACCACACTATATAAACCACAGCTCAGGACAACCATGAACAACTTTATTTAAACATCTTCTATTGACATCATCATGCACCGAGACCCAGCTTTCATGGTTGCGATGATATCAGCACTCATATTTCATAATAACCTTCTCACACATTCTACCGGTATCTCTTAAAGTGATGGGCGTGTGACTCATAGGTAAGTCTCCAAGCTAAGAGTCTGCATCTGATAGGAACATGACTTCAGTTCTAATTTTGTGCTTCTTATTCGACCAGTAAGTACCATTAACTTCACTGGGATTGTTGTGTGGGTAAGAACTTCATAATTCAGCCCCTAATGGTTTTCATTTAGTTAACAGTTTGACAGTAGCTCTGTAGAACATCATCCCAATAATGTCCAAAATCCAATTTGACATTACACAATAAACCTAATCTATATGTGCAGTCTGATTCTCCACTCTGTTACACTGATTTTACACTGGTATAATGGCATTGATTTTGATTTTACTCCTAATTAGTATTGGTGTAAGATTGGAGAAAGATTCTATGGATCAGATTTCATCAACCATGATTATAGATTAAAATGAGATCATCTTGAAATTACAAGCTACAAAACTGCTATTCCAGAAGTCACCTGCAAATGTAGTTTCCATGTTTGAGCGTATGAGAAAACATTCTCAGAGATAAGAAACAAAATAACAAGCTGTATTTTATTTTAAAAAAAACACAACCAACCAGGATTGAAAACAAGTGTCTAAACTGCACTGTATTCTCTTTACAAAAGCCTTGAAAACAGAAAGCCAGTAATTGTTTCTTTCCTACGTGACAGCTTAAAAATGCAGAGTTATTGGCTTCCTACATGTTTACAAATACCGCATTGATAAGCATTTCACTTAATCAAATTATATTTGTTTCCTCCAGCTTGACTGCCCTTGAACATGTTTCTTATTCTTGCAGTTTTGTTGTTGTATAACATTCAGTTTTGAATGAGGCTTATGTACTTCATTCCCACTTCAGTGCGTAAGAACATAAGAACTGCTGTACTGGGTCAGACCAATGGTCTATTTAGCCCATCATCCTGACTCCCCAACAGTGGCAGCTTTGGTTACTTCAGAGAACTGTATAACAAGTCATAACTGAGTAATCCATTCCCTGCTATCCCTCCCAGCCCCTGACACTCTGAGGTCTTGTCCCCTGACCATTGACTAATAGTTGTTTATGGCCTAGCTAAAAACTTATTGAATCCTTTTTTAACCCAGTTTATTATTATTATTATTATTATTATTATTATTAACAAACATTTATATAGCGCCAGCAGTGTACCTGGCACTTTACAAAGTAATAAAATAGACATGGTCCCTGCCCCTAGGGCTTACAATCTGAGAGACAGGAGCTGGGGGAGAGACTTAGGAAGGGGAACAGAGGGAGAGACAAGGGGTCTAACATTCATGAAGATGCGAGGTCTCAAGTGCACGTACTTGACTTGGTTACGATGAGAATGACAGCAGACAGGTCCATGTTGCAAGGATAAGGGTAGACCGATCGTAGGTATAGGAATAGTGGCTCAGCAGGATAAAGAGTCAGACAGAGCAGAGGCAAAGAGGTGAGTTTTAAGGAGAGCTTTGAAGGTATGAAGGGAGGGGGCAAGGCGGATGTGGACAGGGAGGGATTTCCAGGCATGGGGGGCAGCAAGTGAGAAGGGACGAAGGCGCTTAGGGGAGCCGGGAAGGCGTGGAAGGGTGAGAGAAGGGACAGAGGAGGAGCGAAGTGCACGGGCTGGAGTATGGAGGGCAATAAGTGCAGAGAGGTAGGGGGGAGCAAGGTTGTGAAGAGCTATGCTACTGACCTTCACAACATTCTCCGGCAAGGAGTTCCACAGGTTAATTGTACACTGGGTGTTTTCACACAAACCCAGAGGTGCTCACCCCTGGAGCAGATCTGGGGTGCACCCTGGCATCTGCTCACTTGCAGCTCCACCTGGGTCCATTTTAAACAGAACCGGTAGCTGCTGCAACCCAGGGTTCACCCACACGGCACCCCCTTGCCCACACTATAGAGTTGAGGGTGGATTGCCCAGTGCTCTAAGCTGCCGCCTGCAACTTCATGGTGTTGCGCAAGGCAACCCCCAGCCAAGAGCGAAGCTGTAGCAGCCATCCACCAAGGAGATGGACGGCAGCTCCGTCTCCAACCAGTGCTCCAAGTTCGGGCTGCCCGCTTAGCAGGCAGTGCACCTGGATGTTCTGGAGCATAGCTGGCAGGGCTTTCCCGAAGGAGGGACAGCCTGCACCACCTCTGCTCTGTCTGCACATCTGGCAGGTTGCCTTTAAACAGATGGCCCACCCGGGGGTGAGGCGGAGCAGAGGTGTGGGTACTGTCTGTGTGAGCCCCTCTCCCCACCCCTCCCTTTTGGTCAATAGGGTGAAACAGAAGTGACGGTGCTGCGGCGGCAACCCAGCCTGGGTTGGGACAGGAAGCCGCGGTTGACATGGTCCAGAATGGGTCGGGCCACTCAACACATATTCCTGCTGCCAGGGAGGGCAAGAAGATGCATGAATGTGTGGCCAGCCGGTCCCGCCCTTGTGCTGTGCACAGTCCCCCAAACTCCGCCATGATGGGAAGCCATGGCAGAAAATGATGGCCGCCATGGTGGACCCGATCTGGGCCAGGTCACAGCTGGCCACACCATACGATAGCCCGCTGTGGCTTGCTTTGCCCCGATCAGGTGGAGCCTAGCCTGGGCTGTGATCTGGAGCTAATCCAGGGGTCAGAGCCTGGGCTAGCCTCTGATACGGCCCAGGGAAATCCTGGTCCAACATCTGGTGGGTCCTCAGCAAGTGTGCCGATGACTCATGGGCCTCAGAATTAAAAAGCAGGCCACACGTTGTTTTTTTTACGCAATAGCACATGCTTCAAGATTTTTCTGAACTGAACCTGGAGTCAGCCAGTCTGTCTGTCTAGAGAGAGTGTGGTTGCTATGTTGGTCCCAAACGTAAGAGATGGAGACAAAGTAGTTCAGATGGACTTTTATTGGATCAACTTACCTTGCTGAGAGTAAGGAAGCACACAAGGCCCTTCTTCAGGCTGAAGAACTCCACGACAGGCCCATGGAGGACTTCTCCAACTTTCTGAACCTCCCCGAGGACCATGGCAACGAGTGGGCATCGATTTCATCGTCGACTTACCTCCCTTGTGGACCTACACGACGGTGTGTGTGGTAGTGGACCACTTCACAAAAATGGCCCATTTCATAGCATGCAAAAGGACTTCCAACCACCTATCGCACGACACTTCTCTTCATTCAACACATTGTCAGACTCCATGGATGGCCACTAGAACTAATCAGCGACCGAGGAGGTCCCCCGTGTTAGGCGGGGGGTCACAATGGAACGGGCGTTCTCAGTGGCCGGGCCGCGACTCTGGAATTCCCTCCCGGAGGAAGCTCACCTGGCCCCAGGTCTGCTGGTGTTCCGTCGAGCCTGCAAGACCTGGCTGTTCACCCAGGCCTTCGGAGGGGAGGGTGGGGCGTGGGGGTGGGGAGATGGTTTTTAGAAATGTTTAAATTTGATATTTTATTGTTGTATTGTTTTTAGTGTTGTAAGCCGCCCTGGGATGCTGTAGGCATGAGGGGGCAGCTAATAAATATAACAAATAAAAATAAATAAATAAGTCGGTACCCCTGGCGTCCCCGCAATCCAAGTCCCTGCAGCTGGGAGTTTAGTACACTACATCCAACAGGTACAAGCAATAGCCAAGACAACTCTTGCCTGCTCACGGCAATGGTATAAAGAATATTCCGACAAACATAGACGACCAGTGCAAACCCTGCATCCCGGTGATTATGTTTGGATAGACCAATGCCATTACCCATCCAAATGCCCTTCTAATAAATTGGACGATAAGTTCATCGGGCCATATCCAATCGAACGTCAACTCAACGAGTTTACCTATCGCCTACGCTTACCTCCCCAAGTCCGTATCCACCCCACATTTCATGTGTCCCTCCTAAAGAAGGCAACCTCGGCTGACCATCCTGCTGCAGATCCAACCATCACTACTTGACAGACACTCCCGGACCACAAATTCAAGGTACGGGCGATTTTGGATTCCCGATTTACAGAGGTCGCCTCCACTATTTGGTGGACTGGCTCGCCTTTGGGCCCGATGACCAGTCCTGGGAATCCGCATCACAGATTACCGCCCCGAGACTCATCCGGCTGTTCCACCGTCGTCACCCAGAAAAACCTGGCCAGAGCTGGACCCTTGGCCGGGGGGCTCGACGGGGGGGGTACTATAAGGGGCACCCCCCTGGCCCCATCACCTCTACCTCCAGCAACAGCGATGCCAGGGACTACCTAGAATCAGACCCCAGTCCCTGCCTCCCGCAACACACGTAACACTGCCGCCCGGCACAGCACAGAGCCCTTGGGTAGCTACAGCAACCGCGCAAGCAAACGACACCACACCACCACCCCCGGCTGCGCCACACAGCGCAGGGGCGGGGCCGACGCCGCTGCATCGATCCTTGCGGCTGCAGGCATACCAAGGGGGCGGGGCTAGCATATAAAAACTGGCGCTGTGAAGCACACAGTACCGGTGATCTGTGCAAGACTGGCCTGCTATTGAGAAACTAGTGATTCTGATACTTGTGCTCCCTCTTTCCTTCCTCCTTCGGCGTGACTGGAAGAGTCCTAACTGAGTGCCTGGAACGTTTGACAGTGGTGAGTGTTGACCTCCTTGTTTTTCCGTAAGACAGAGCGTGAGTGAGTGAACAGCTGGGTGCGTGGGTGGCGCCTTCCCTCCCCTTCGGGGTCCCCCCTCACACTGAACCGTGTGACAGATCCATTTCCTCCTGCTCATACTCTTGGGGTCCGAAACTTCCTACGTCCACCCCTGCCACTCTCTCTCCTATCCCGTCTAGTGTGAATCTGTGTGTGATACTGAGAGGCAGGAGCTGGGGTTCCTCCAGTGCATGTGATTTGGCGCTCTATGATGATAGAGGCCGCTACTCTGATTGGGTATTGGGCCATACTTCTATCCTGACGGGCATTCCTCCCCCACACAGCGTGTGTCCGAGCACTGAGAGGCTTCCCCACTCCTTGCCCACGCCTGCCGCCCCTCCTGCCTGTGAGGACCTGTGTGTTTCCTTCCTTGCGGTTCCTAGCCCCCCTCCCTGTGACACTTACATTTGGAACGGACGTGGCAACCCCACTCTCTTCCTCAGTATCTCTTGGTGAGAGTAATACAAGCTATGCAGGGCCCTTAATTAGGCAGCAGCTTTAATGGACGGCTCGTCCCCAGTATGTTTGTGCAGGCTCCAGATTCAGCTGCACCCTTACTTAGTCCAAATCACCCAGACTCTCACGGGTTCTTTTCCAGAATGTAGTTCTTATTTACAGTGTATCATTGCCAGCAGTTATCATTCTACTCGTGGACTTTTAGTATGACTTTCTTGGCCTCCGCACCCAATGGCCTGTTTTCGTTGTGCTGCCCAGCACTCTGGCTCCTATCCAGCCTGCCCTACGTTTCTGTCAGTCAGACCTGGTGGTGAAGGACTCCCACCTACTTCCCTCAGCTTCTGAGCTCTTTCCTGGCAGTCTAGGCCTAACTGAGCCTCAGTTGAGTCCTTTATTTTGAGCTTTGCCCGAGCTGGCTTGCAGGAGCCTGCCACAGTCAGCTGGGGCCATTCCCTTATTGGCTTCACTGGCTTTTGGCTCAGTGCATAGTGCCTGGCTGCCTCCTGAGGGACTTACTCCCGGCTGCAGTTATTTCCCCAGCCCCTCCTTGAGCTTGGGCTGCGCATAGTTAGGGCCACCCATTACACAGGCAAATAAGAAGTCTGCCCATCTCTCTGTTTATCTTGCACCCAGTGCTGTCACATCTGAGGGACATTTGTAGCAGGAACACATTCCCTCTTGACTCTAGCCATGTAACAGGAAAGAGTGATTTCAGTGAGGCTCCTCTAGTTAGCCAGAGTTGGAATGTGGGAACTGGAAGGTTCTGTGGCAGCTCAGCTGAGCATAACAGTGGGAGCTGGACCGTTGGAGAGCTGAAGCAGGGTCACAGCTACCATGAAATGAGCAGGTTCAGTCCATCCTCGGCCTTGGTCTCTAGAGGGCCCTTTGCAAGTGGATTGAGTACCGCTAGGAAGTTCTCAGAGGGAGGGAGCAGACCCAACACTTTGCCAGTGCCCACTCTGAAAATTTCCTAGCAGCATTCAGGACACGTGCAAAGGGCCATGGCAGGAAGTGTTCAGAGTGGGCAGGGCTGGAATGCTGGCCCAAAGCACTTAAAACTTCCTTCCTGACAGGATTGCTGCCACTCAGCATGTGTGGGGATGGAGGGGCTCACAGGGAGCCAGGGCAGCAAAACCCATCTCTGCAGGGGGAGACCAACGCTGGCAGAGAAGCCCCTTGAGAAGGCCACCACTTAGGGAGAGCTTTATGCTGTATCTCCAGTTGTATATGCAATTTTGTATATTCTCCCCCCCCCCCTTACCCATTTGGGGGATAACTGGGAAATCAGCCTGAGCCCACCTCAGCTTTGCTATGCCACTGGACAGAAGGACACTATCAGAGGCTGGGACTCCATTCTGAGGAGAAAAGGGGGAAATGAATAAACGGGATGCAGATAAAGTGAATGTGGAGAATCGTGATGAGGAACATGTGAGCATACCAAAGAAAGAAATCAGTAGAATGAGGGGGGGAGAGAATTACCAGGAAAACTACTGGCTACAAAGTTATTGTAGTGGAAAATTAGGAGTGAGGGAGAAGCGAATCCTGAACTTGAAGTCTCTCACTTTCCTCTTTCTGACTGGCCCCAGACAAGCCATACACGTACGAAATCAGATAAAGGAGTGGGGGAAGGAAGAGAATGTAATTGTCACAGACACTTAGAAAAAGTAGTTCCATTTAAACAAGCACCTGAATTAATGAAGCCTGGTATCTTGCCCAGTATTGTACGTTAGTAGTATTTTTCATCAACAAAGGGGGCCATATTGCCCCTCCAGGCGCACGTATTGTCAAAAAATGTTGTGGCCCTATTTATCATTAGGCTCTACATCTATCTCTAAAACGTAGTTGAAAATGGTCTATGGAATTCACAGTTATTAAAGGGGGATAATGCTTTGTGTAAGTCAATGGGATATTGGAGATACAAAATAGGACATATCTCCCATCCAAGTACACCTATTCATACAAGATTTTAGAGTCTTACTTATCTTTGGGCCTCTGCCCCACTATCAAATTTGGTTGAAATTGAATTTGGCTGAAATTCGTGGAACACACACAGGGCAGTTGTATAATCAGTTTTTTCCCCATAGGAAACCAAGCTATGAAGTGCTAAAAATTAAAGATTCGAGGCCTGATGTTCCATGGAATGTTGGAGTCAGAAGGTTTCTTAGCAATTAGGAGTGACAGGTGGCACAATGGAGGAGGAGAAGGTGGTGGTATCACCAACCGATGCAAGGGAGGTGCTTGGAGTGATTAGAGCAACCAGTAATGAATTAGATTTTTGCCCGTGCTGGTGAAAACCAGCTGGGAGATGATGGAGCCATTGTTGGCTGGGGTTGTCAATGCCTCTTTACAGGACGGGAGGGTGTCAGACACCCTTAAAACAGTGGTGGTCCGGCCCCTGCTTAAGCAACCATCTTTGGATGCCGAGTCTCCGGCCAATGATGGGCCGGTCTCTAATCTTTCCTTTTTAGGGAAGGTTATTGAACAGGTGGTTGCCCAACAGCTGAAGGCTCATCTTGATGCTATTGGATTCCTGGAGCCGTTTGTCAAGTTTTCATCCTGGGTATGGCACAGCGACTGCGCTTGTGGCTTTGGTCAATGAGCTGCACCTTGAAATGGACAAGGAAAATTCTACCGTGCTGATCTTGTTAGATCTTTCAGCAGCCTTTCATACAGTTGATCATAAGGTGTTGTTGACACGAGTGCAGGACCTGGCAGGGGTGCGTAGGATCACTCTTGTGTGGTTCCACTCCTTCCTGTCAGGGAAGTCCCAGAGGGTGGTGATGGGCAATTGCTTGTCATCCTCTTGGGACTTCCCCTGTGGTGTCCCCACCTGCAGGGTTCTATTCTGCCCCCCCCCCCCCCCCCCCCCGTTTGTTCAATGTGTATCTGAGGTCACTGGGCAAGGTCATTCAGAGGTTTGGCATGAGAGGTGATCAATATGCTGATGACACTAAGCTCACTCTCTTTTTCATCCAACCTAGGTTCCACAGTCTCAGTGCTTAGCTGCTTACTCAGTGTCTGGCTGCTGTCAGGGACTGGATGGGTGAGCAAATTAAGTCTGAATCCTGACAAGACTGAAGTGATGATGGTTGGCCGGTCTTGCGTGATTTGGAGGAGATAGGGGCACCTGTTATTGATGGGGTCTGGTCTACTCTGACTGATCAGGTTCGCGGTCTTGGAGTCCTTTTGGATCCCTTGCTGCACCAGGTGGCAGCAGTGGCCAGGAGCGCTTTTCACCACCTCCACCTGGTGAGAAGGGCGAGGCCTTTTCTTTCCGACTCGGACCTGGCCACTGTCATCCATGCTTACATCACTTTGAGGCTAGATTACTGCAACATGCTCTACATGAGACTGACCTTGATGACTGTTCAGAAGCTGCAGCTGGTGCAGAATGTGGTGGCTTGGCTTCTTTTGGGGACGAGTCACCGTGAACACGTTACACTGGTGCTCTGAAGTCTGCGCTGGCTGCTTATACCTGTGTCCAGGCACAATTCAAGGTGCTGGTTTTGACCTTAAAAGCCCTAAGCAGGCTGGGTCCCATATATCTGAAAGACTGCCTGTCCCACCATGTTCCATTGCAGCCCCTACGGTCAGTCAAAAGCACCCTCTTGCAGGTTCCATCTGTTACCTTTGTCCATGGGATGGGGTTGCACAGGAGGGCGTTCTAGGTTGCTGCCCCAGTTTAGTGGAACTCCAAGAGGTTTGCTTGAGCCCGAGCCTGGGCATCTTCTGGAGGTGGCATAAAGCATTTTTATTTAAAAAATCATTTGGTGGGCAATGATACGGGTTGGTTGGGCTTTTAGGTAGGATTGTGGGGGGAAGAGGGAGTTTTGACGTGGGGGGAGTTTTTATTCTTTGAATTTTATTATTGTTGTTGTATTAATTGTGAGCTGCCCTGAGCCTCTACAGGAAGGGCGGTGTATAGATTTGGGGGTGAAGGTGGGCAAAGGGTTCTCCACCGTCCCCCTCCCCCCCAACAGCCCTCATGCTCGGTGAACTGGGTGGGCATGCATCTGGAAGTGGCAGTGTAACAGGGTGAGGCCTTGCCAGGCATACGTCTTGCAGGATTAGGACCCACAATCAACAGTCTCAATGGAAATCAGCTCACAAAAGTCTCTTTATTTGCAGTCTCCACCATTAAGTCTCTCTTTCCATAGGCTCCCAGCCTTTTCCAGTCTAGGCAATCCCTGTTCGCCTGTTTACTGCTCTCAGCTGTCCTCTTAATCTCTGTTAACCCATGTTTCTCAAGCCAGGCTCCCAGGCCTGGTTATCTCACAATCCATAAAGCCAGTAACCCTTTAGCTTTACCTCTTTACAAGGGTTCTGCTTTCCCAGCAGACTCTCAAGCACGGTAGCTTTATCTGTCCCAGCATGAACTCTCTTGCACCTCCTGCTCCCTCTGCAGCATCATGCACTCTGAGACTTAGCCTAGTTTACTCCTCCTCTGGGCTGGCTTATGCCATGCCCCACACAAGTGACCCACTTCTGGTGTGGCGCCTGTACCTCTGCTCGCACCTCCACTGCACTGACATGCTCTTTGTTAAAGGGCCAATAGCCTTATTGTGTCTCTGTCCTGCCACAAGCAGGTTGCCTTGGAGTGGAAGCAAGCCCGGACAGAACAACAGTAACTGTGCTACATAGCAGATGTTGCCCCTGGTTTGATGAGAATGTAGACAACAAAAGGAAGTGGATGGAAATAAGGGCCAGAGAATGTGTATGAGGAGAAAAGCGATGTGAACATGAGAGCCAAGTTGAAGGAAGAAAAGTGAAGCCAGAGGGGAAAGAGAAACTAGGCCGGGAAGGGGTGATAGCAAGAGCAAGGTTTTGGGAAAGAGCATGAGAAATCTACCTGGGAGGAGAAGTGATTCACCACCACTGCTAGGAGAGACAAGACACTATCAGAATATCAGGTAAAAAAAGAGCTTTCCTTTCCTGGTCCACCTATGTAAAATGGGAAGATCCTGTGCAGAAGGTTCCATAAGAAAAAGGAAGGGCTGTCTAGAATAAAGGGGGCTAAAATCCTGAGAAGAGTGACCCTTGACCAATTGAAGTGGTGTATGGATAGGGTCTCCAGCTTTTCCAAGGCTTTGACCCAGGGGAGAGGCAAAGGGATTCTCCCACTCTTTCTAGTGTGGTCATACCCCTTTGAAGGGTCATGATACCCTGATACTCTGCAGGGCTGCTCCATGTCAAAAGGTGTGGGAAGGAGAGCCTCTTCACCCCACCCCTTTCCAATACAGCCCCTCCCTTTTATCACATCTCAAAATCCTGATTTCTCTGGATTATCCAGGGGTGGATAACCTGGAGAAAATAGGTGCTTCACGAAGAACCGACAGGTTAAATAAAGCCTGGAGACTGGGTCGAACTTGGAAGGATGGTAACCTTAGATATGGATTGGCTAAAGCAGCTCTGTTCAATCATTCTTGACCAAAATAATGATAGCTGTGAGTGACGATGGCCTCAGGTTTGATAGGAAGGAAAACGAGACAGGCTTATATAATGGAGAATGACTTTCCATATATTCAACATAGAGAACATTCCTACAGTAGTGGTGATGGCGTGAATGAGCCGATAAGGATTTTTCATCTCTATTTTCTATAATTTTCCTAATTTTTATGATTATGGTAATAATTTTGTATCAGCCAAAACATGTCTATCGATCTGTATGAAATGTACGATTCAGAGAAGCAGTTATTTGACAGGGATGTTGGAAACTCATAGTGACTGTGAAAGACCAAATCAATATTATGATGCACACTTATGTACTCTATCCATTGGGGTCTTTAATGGATCCAATTACATATGAACAGAGAATTACCACTATGGCTGGGATCTACCAAAACCACTTACACCAGAGTAGTGCTAGTGAAGCCCACAGAGTTTTCTTGTGGAATAAGTGGTTGGTGGGTTGCAGCCTATGTCATTATCCTTTCTTCTTCCTATGAGATGAAGTAAAGTACAAGGTAGTATTCCATGCATCTAAACGACTGAGGCCTGGATTCCTAAATGGGAAAAGCTATGATTTTTTGGCTACATAAAGGGCCCATGTCTCTCCTACATTGCACCTATTGTTACAAAACGTTTGGGCCCCTAACTACCTGTAGTAGTACTACTTCTTCTTTACTAAATGTAGTTGAAATTGGCCTGTGGGATCCAAAGATATTCAAGGGGTACTCTGTTCTATGTAAGTCAGTGTGGCTTGAGGGAAGAATACAAAATGGGTCTTATCTCCCCTCTGCCACAAGTGAGGCTGGGCACATGTCAGAAGTAGATCCCCAGCAGGCACTCACCAGGGCTGAGGTTAAGTCCAAGCATGTACATGTACTTATTTCCCACAAAGACAGTCTGAAGCATAACCAGAGACATGGGGACCAGATGCATGGGGGGGGGGGGGAGGGTCGAGCTCAGAGAGGGAAATCAGGAACAGGAGCTGGATGCAAAGGCTGAAGCCAGAGAAGGGAACCAGGAACTGGAGCTGGGACAAGATGCGGGAGCAGAAGCTGCTCTGGGAACATAAGAAGTGCATCAGACCAATGGTCCATCGAGCCCAGCACTTGTCTCCAACAGCGGCCAATCTTGGTCTCTTGAACGATGTACCCAACAGGTTCCAATGGGGCGATCCATTCCCTGTGGTTCATTCCCAGCTCCTGACGGTAAGAGGTTACATTCCCGAAACCTACCTGGCTAATAGCTGCTGATGGACCGATCCTCCAGAAACCTGTCCAACCCCTTCTTAAACCCAACTATACTGCTGGCCTTGACCACATCTTCTGGCAACTAATTCCACAACTTAATTGTCGGTTGAGTGAAAAAATACTTTTTATTTGTTTTAAATCTACTGCCCGTTAGTTTCATGGAGTGTCCTCTATTTCCATGGAGTGGGGAGGGGGGAAAGAGTCAGAAACCCACTCCTGGCAGTGCTGACTAGCTCGGTTACAATACCTTCTGCTCAGCTGCCAAGTATGGTTGAAATCAGCCCCTGGAATCCAAAGTCGTGAAGAGAGCAATGCTGAGTGGGATTTTTAGTTACCAAAATGGTCATATTTCCTCTCCATATGCACTCACTATTATGAAAGTTTGATCCCTGCTTGCTTTTGGGGCTTCTTCCCATCTACCAAATTTGGTAGAAATTGGCCAGTGGGATCGCAATTTATTAAGGGCTGCGACCCATTCATACACAATGGAGAGCGTGATCACATAAGCTTTCTTTCCATAGGAACAGAGCTTAATTGGGGAGGGCAGGGGCCCTAGCAGGGCTCAGGCCCAGCAAGTAAATTCAAGAGCGGGTTTGGGGCTGAGCCCCAGAAAATGTTCCCAGTAGGAGCATGTGCACCCCCAAAAGTGCAAGACTAGGAAAAGACCAATATTGGTCATTTCAGGATTGGAAACAAAAGTCTGAAAAAAAACCCTAGATGGTTAAAATATATGGCATTCATTAATGACTTTTCTACCCCAACTCCTGTGCTGGACATAATATAGATTAAAATAACAAGAGTTCCTGTTTTATATTAATCTGTAGAGAAGCAGGTTAGTCCAGTGGTTGCGTTGCTAACTGGAGAATAGGTTAATTTTTGTATTATTAATTATTATTATTAGCAAGCATTTATATAGCACTAGCAATGTACCTGGCACTTTACAAAGTAATGGAACAGACATGGTCCCTGCCCTAGGGCTTACAATCTGAGAGAGACAGGGGGATGGGGTGGAAGACGAAGGAGGGAGAGACAAGGGGTGTAACATTCACAAAGATGGGAGGTTCCAGGTGCACGTGCTTGGCTTGACAAGCTTTGGCCAGGAGGTGTGGCTTCTGAGGCGGGGTGTGTGTGTACCTTCTGGGTAGGGTGGCCAGATATGCACATTTTTAAAGAGCACTTATGAGAAATACAGATTACAGGGCTGCATTGACCCTGCAACCTGTATTTCTCACAAGTGTCCTGTAAAGTTTGCATATCTGGCCACCCTACTTCTGGGGCAGGCAATTCATTTTTTTTACAAGTTAAGCACTGCATAGGAAACCAAGCTAAAAAGGGTACTTGTTTGGGGGTTTGGTGCATGGGTAATAAAAACGACCCCTTTCATAGGAGACCTTGGACAAACCTGTGCAAATCCTTCCCCAATCACATCTTCATTTTCTTTGCTTCAACAGTTTCCCCCTCTTTTGCAGCCAGCCTGCACACTCAATAATCTAGTGAAGCTATATAATCCCACATGCGATATCACAAATGTATAATCATTTGGCCAAATTCAGGGCTGACTTGGGCTGCAATCCAAGCAGTTCCAGGATTTCAGCCTTTCACCATATTTTATTTATTGATTTATTTACATTTATTGGCCGCCGCCTCATGCCCACGGCATCTCGGGGTGACTCACAACTAAAACAATAATAAACTACATAAACCCTCAATATAAATAATTAAAAACTACCCCCCGCAAACATTCCCCCTCCCTCCCCTCCCCTCCGAAGGCCTGGGTGAACAGCCAGGTCTTACAGGCTCGGCAAAAAGCCATCAGACCCAGGGCCAGGCGAGCTTCCTCCGGGAGGGAGTTCCAAAGCCGCTGCCCGGCCACTGAGAACACCCTCTCCATCGTGGCCCCCCGTTTAACATGGGGGACCTCCAGGAAGGCACCCCCAGCAGACTGCAGGGACCGCCCTGGGGCGTGGAAGGCAAGGCGGTCCCCAAGGTATGAGGGGCCCAGACCGTACAGGGCTTTATAAACCAGCACCAGCACCTTGAATCTGGCTCGGTACGCTGTAGGCAGCCAGTGCAGAGTGCGGAGCACAGGTGTAATATGCTCCCGTCGCCTCGTCCCCGTAAGATGGGCCGCTGCATTCTGCACCAGCTGCAGCCGCCAAATCAGAACCAAGGGAAGCTCCACCGAGAGCGCGTTGCAGTAGTCTAGTCTCGAGGTGATGAAGGCGTGAATAAGAGTGGCCAGGTCAGGCCCAGAGATGTATGGGTGCAGCCTCCGCACCAGATACAGCTGGCGGAAGGCGGCTTTAGCCACCGCCTCCACCTGCCGATCCAGACGGAGGCCCGGATTCAACACCACCCCCAGACTCCGAACCTGCTGGGCTATGGGAGGGCAGACCACACACCCCCACCAGAGGGGTCGGCACCTCCCCCGCTCTACCCACCACCATCACCTCCGTCTTATCAGGATTGAGCTTCAGTCTGCTCTGCTGAATCCAATAAGCCACAGCCTCCAAACATTGGGAAAGCAACGAGACAGTGGGACCTGGGTCGGTCGAAAACGAGAGGTACAGCTGATTATCATCAGCATATTGGTGACAACACACCCCGAACCCTCTCACGATCTCCCCCAAGGGCTGCATATACACATTAAACAAAAGCAGAGACAGAATCGAACCCTGCGGAACGCCGCAGGTCAAGGCCCGGGGGCTAGATGTTTCAGCCCCCAGCACCACCCGCTGGCTTCTCCCCGAGAGGAATGAGCGGAACCACCCAAGGACAGTCCCGACCAGATCCCCCAGGTCTCACAGCCGTCTCAGCAGCAGCCCATGGTCCACAGTGTCAAAAAATATTACACCACATCACACTATTATTTTGTTAGGATGATGCAGTGCATAAATTAATACAAAATTAGTTCACTGATTTAAAGGTAGGATCAGTTAGAAATACTGAATGGACTTTGAGATAAATGTTAATTGAACCTTCGCCGACTGAAACTGAATCCTGACAAGATGGAGGTGATGTCAGTGGGTGTGGCGTCCCCCATCACTGATGGGGTTCATCCTCCACTGGTTCCCCAGGTTTGTAGGCTGGGGGTGCTCCTCGATTCGCAGCTCTGCCAGGAGGCTCAGGTTGGGGCTGTGGCGAGGCTCGCCTTTTGCCAGTTACGTCTAGTGTGGCAGCTTCAGACATATGTCTCGGACTGGGACCTGGCCACTCTCATCCATGCTTTTATCACCTCAAGTCTGAACTATTGTAACGCGCACTACATGGAGCTACCCTTGGTGATGGCTCGGAGACTGCAGCTGATGCAGAATACAGCAGCCCATCTCCTTATGGGGACGGGTCACTGGAAGCACATTACACCAGCGCTTCATTCTCTGTACTGGCTGCCTATAGCCTTCCGGGCCTGGTTCAAAGTGTTGGTGTTGACCTATAAAGCCCTCACTCCCCGGGCCCTGAATCGGCCCTTGTGGCCCACTGGGAGCACCCCGCTTGAGGTCCCCCGTGTACATCGGGGGGCCACAATGGAGAGGGCATTCTCGGTGGCAGTGCCGCAGCTATGGAATGCCCTCCCGGCAGAGGCCTGGATGGCCCCAACTCTCCTCCTTTAGGAAGTACTGTAAGACCTGGCTGTTCCACCAGGCTTTTGGCAAGGGTGAGAGGTAGGGGTGGGGGACTGGGTTGGGGTGGGTGGGTGGGTGGGTGGGGTTGGGAAAATGTTTTGGGGACACCTTGGGATTGTTGGTTTTATCTGTTTTATATTGTTTCTTGTATATTTATTGAGATTGATAACATTATTGTTTATTTATTTGTTGTTTTATTTATTGTGATGTAAGCCGGGGCGCCCCGAGCTGCGTGCCAGTAGGGGCGGGGTACACATTTTGTATAAAATAAATCAATCAATCTTCACATTGACATTCCATATCTCTCGGTCTCAGAGGTGGCAAAACTGTGGTTCTCAGCCTCTCAAGCAGTTCAAGTGCAGCTTTCAGCCAAGAAGTGACCCAGATCCTTTGTAGCCTTAACGGTCCTTCATTGCACCCAGGTTTTGTGCATGTGCACCCTGTGGTTCTCGGGCATATGAAAGTTTTGGTATGTGGTTGTCTTAGGATTGAGAACCTTGGCCACCCCGAGGTATCTTAGCAATCTCAGCACCTGTAGTACGCAAGGACAAGTTAAGTGAAATTATTTTCTCTTCTACTTTTCTGCCTTCTAACAGTGAGCAGAATTATTTAAATGATGCTCCTTTAACAGGCATGGAATATTGGAACCAGCACCATCTATGGCAGTTGGGAGCAATAATTGGCCAGAGGAGGCAGAAGAGGTATGAAGAAAGTACAATGAGCAGCAGTGAAAGGGAAAGAAACTAGAAGAGCCAGATCCATGGATTTTCATAGGAATCTTTCCATTGATTTAATTACTTTAGAGAGTCAGCCTAGTGGATAAGGTGTTGGGTTGGACTTGGGAGACGGTATTCAAATCCCTTCTTAGCCATAAACTCACTGGGTGGCTTTGGGCAAGTCATTATCTCTCAGCCTCTGTTCCTCATCTGTAATGGGAATAACAACAGGATTGTAGTGATAAACTAGATAGTGGCCGCAATCCAATGCTGTGCGGATCCCGTGTGGAGCCACGTGCGTGCGCAGACAGCTGCGCATGCGGAATCCCTGCGGAGCCACATTGCACATTATGCTACATGTGCACGCGCGCGCGCGCACCACTCCACGCGGGGATCCACACAGCATTGGGTTGCAGCCAATGATGGTAATGTACTTAAAATACTAAAAGTGATATATTAAATGACGATAATAAATAAATAAATAAATAATGTGATGGGGAAGGTGAATTCTGGCCTAAAATTAGGGGAAATGTACGAGAGCTGTGATATGTCAGAACAAGAGAAAAACTAGTTATTTGATGGCCTGAGGTCAGCTGCAGGTTCATACCTAGCTTAGTTACATGGGAGAAGGGTACGCTGAATATTAGGGCAGCAGAGGAAGTGTCAGTGAGAAATCTGTGGGGATGAGGAACTAGGGAAAGCCTGATGGGAAAGTTGGGTTTTTAGGAAGGATTTTAAGTGAGGGTTGGATGGAAGGAGAGAGTACAGCAAATGTGTTCAGGGGACATAGGGGGCAGCACAGGAGAAGGAATAAAGACAGGTTAGGGAGCAGACACTGTGGCAGATCAGGGGGTATTTTCAGATGTTACGGGCCGTTCGGTCCGCCACACTGAACCCTGGACCGGGATCCGTCTCGGATCCCAGTTCGTGTTCAGAAAGGCCATCCTTTAGATGTGCCGGCTGATTGCTAATGGGGATTGAGGAGGGGGTGGGGCTGCATGGCGCGATGTGCGGCCGCACAGCCGACCCTCCGTGCTCCCTCGGCCGGCCGCCCTCGGGGAGATGGGCGGGTGCCAATGCAGTTCAGGCCACAATCCGGGATGGGCCAAAGGTAAGATGTTACTTTTTACCCATCCCAGATCGTGGCCAATCTAACCACGGTTCTGGCCCTCTGAAGGCCAGAACCGTGGTCAATTTGATCCCGGCCAGGTGTTCATTGTGGTGAACAACTGGCCAGGAGCAAACAGACATTCCCGTGATCGCTGCCACCACACAGAATCCACTGGGATTCACTGTCATGAGCAGCGATTTTGTAACGTCTGAAATTACCCCAGGGTTGTGTTAGGAGGTACAAGATTCATGGGTAGGAACATAGCA
This sequence comes from Sphenodon punctatus, assembly GCA_003113815.1. Taxonomy (NCBI): domain Eukaryota; kingdom Metazoa; phylum Chordata; class Lepidosauria; order Sphenodontia; family Sphenodontidae; genus Sphenodon; species Sphenodon punctatus. The sequence goes on from QEPC01014667.1 coordinate 2,556,334, forward strand.
GGAAGTGAGCAATGATTTAGATCCTCTTTTTCCTTCTAATCCTTAGCACTCTTTATAAGCACCCCTGCCACCAACTTCTATCTGGCATGCAGAGCTTGTACTAATGGTGCACAGGAGGGAAAAGATCCCCAACACTGCTTAGCTTCTGGGCACCTCCCCGAAGTGCCTTTTGTGGTGCAACTTACATCTGTTACTGGGTGCTTTTAAACAACCACATCCCCACCCCACTACCAACTCACCTCCCACCCAGTATACATGTTGCAGGGCACCCATAGGGCATCACTGCAGCCCTGCAACATGTATAGTGGGTTGATGGTGGATGGGGAAGTGTTTGTCTAAAAGCACCTACTGTTTACGTCTGAGACTCTGTACACCTGTTGCTGTTCTGGGGAGAAATTGAGAATTTTCAGCTCTGGGACTTTACTAGTGAGACACCTTTCACAAGCAAAAAAAATTTACCGATATCCACAAAGCAATAAGCAGAAAACTTCGGAAAGCAGGATTAAATGGCCTTTACCACAGATCTGCAATCATGGCAGGTGCCTGGCAAAGATATTTACTCAAGTTAGTGATGTTATACATCTAAAACTAAAAAATACACAAATATTCCAGAAAGATTTCAGGTTTCCTAGTGTTCAATAGAGTATTGAATCTGCAAATCTTAGGCTGCAAGTCCAATTAGATCATACAAGTAAGAATTATTCTGGGGGTTCCAATTCTCACATTGATTTTCTGGTTACAAATCTTTCACTGTCTGCAGTAGGGTTTGTGCAATGAGATGGTTTGAGGATCAAGATGCAGGTAAGAAATGTGTGATCAAATCCAAGGTTAGTTTTAGTTGTTTCATGGGCTGGTTCCTTGTGAGCTACAGTTTTCCCTCAACTTCCCCTGTAATCAAGAGGAAGTGCAGCTGCTCAGCGCCTCTCCAGATGAGGCCTCCTGTCTTTACTAGATGAAATTCCTTGGTATCCCGCTCTTTTGTATTCCCAGTCAGATGGTAGCACTAGATGCTGCGATACATACTCATAATCCTTTTATTTTTAACCAGCAATAATATGACAAGATGTAGCTTTTGCAAAAAAGATTATAATAAAGTTAAAAATATCATTAAATGTTATTTATATCAGGATCCATTTGTTGCCCCATATGACAATCATTCATTTTTCTTGGCAGACACAGACCTCTGCTTAACACATTAGTATCATAAATATTACCAGATATCACATGGCAATTTAATACTTACCAAATGTATTGCTAAAATATTACTACAGATTGAAAACTTTGAATTCTAACCAGATGCGTTTCCAGTGAACTACTCAGGTCAGATACTTTTTCTTGTTGTAACTGGAATATTGCCACATAATAGATTATTCTACGATCAAAAACTCTTCTGTTTATGGGTGCTTTTAGACAAGCACCTCTTCACGCACTACCCACCCACTACACATATTGCAGGACTGTTGTGGTGCCCTGTGGGTGCCCTGCAACATGTATAATGGGGGGGAGGTGGGTGGGGAGGCTCTTGTTTAAAAACACCCGAAGAGAGGAGTTAAGGCTGTTACAAAATCAACTGTGCTCCAAAAAGCATGGAAATTGTAAGCTAAGGCTCCCATCTTAATTTGCACACCATGTAAGCAGTAAAGACAACGTACAGTCTCACATATTGTGCTCACTTACAATTAGGCTCCATGCACCCACATTTGGCCTTCGGCTTTCAGCCCCAGTCCTCTTCCTCTGCAGGTTGGGGCAACACTAAAGCTGGGAACATCAAGCTCTTCCCCACCCCATTGTTAACAGACGTGATCCCTCTTTCCACTGTAGCCACAATTTCTCCTTCAGTTATAGTTCCCCTCTCAGGCAGTGGTTCAAGTGCATCTACTTAATACATAATGTATTAAGTAGATGCACTTGAACCACTGCCTGAGAGGGGAACTATAACTGAAGGAGAATAGATGATTAAATACAAGCAAATATTTGTCCTAGTACATCAGGTATTGGAGTACTTATACTGTATTGTAAAGGGATTTGGCCATCTGTGAGCTCTGGCACTTGACTGAGGATTGGTTGCCATCCACTTTCCCCTCAGGTACATCCCTCATAAGGATATCAAGCTACCCATTTCATACCCATAAGAGCATATGTAGTGCCATGCTGGGTCAGAGAGCACTGGTCCACCAAGCCTAGCACCTGTCTCCAGCAGCGGCCAATCTCAGTCGCTTGGAGGAAGTACCAAACAAGTCACCATGGGGCGATTTATTCCCTGTTGTTCACTCCCAGCTCCCGAGAGCAAGACGTTACATCCCCCAAACCTACCTGGCTAATGGGCCGATCCTCCAGATATTTGGCTTACCCTTTCTTAAACCCAGCTATGCTGCTGGCCTTGACCACATCTTCTGGCAACAAATTCCACACCTTAATTGTGCATTGAGTGAAAAAATACTTTCTTTTATTTGTTTTAAATCTGTTACCTCTTAGTTTCATGGAGTGTCCCCTAGTTCCAGTGCTGTTTGAGAGGGTAAACATTAACAACAGTTCCCTATTAAGTTGTTCCACACCATTCATGATTTTATAAACTTCTATCATTTCCTCTCTCAGTCATCTCTTCTCCAAGCTGAAGAGCTTCAACCTAGCCAGCCTCTCTACATAGGGGAGCCATTCCATACTCATTTTTTGTTACCCGTCTCTGAACTTTTTCTGTTTCTACTATTTCACCCTGCTGTTGCCAAGTTAACACTGCCTGACTAGGTTTCTGTTCCCCCTCGTAACTCCCAGCCAGATCATGTGACCCTCTCTCACTGGTCATATGATCTTGCTCTGGGTTAACCCTTTCCCATCCAGCCCCAGGTAAGCAAGTGGTGACATGCTCTAACTAAAGGCCTGCTCCTGCACCTACTTGCCCAGCACTTCACCAAAGGCCCCAGCTAAGTTAGCCTGACCCTGATCCTTCGTCCTTAGGGATTTACATTCTTGCAAATTTAAGTACAAAAAATGTCCAGAGTGAACACCTAAACCACCTACAGTATTCTTGGAAATTTGGTTTTACAATTGCTGGGACACAGAACGGACTGGCCAAGAAAATGACACAATGGGTGATGAAAACAGACATGACGCTAACCACCCTTTAACCACACTTGGTGGTCATTTATGCATGTTTCAGGGCTGCATAGGGCACCAATACAGCCCTGCAACATGCATAAATAACCACCAAGGGTGGTTAGCGTCATGTCTGTTTTCACCCAATGTAGCAGGGAGACAGAGGGGGAAAGAGCTTTGCTGGGTATTGGAACCAACTGAACAAGATGGATACTTTGTGAAGGCTAAGGAGGAAGGGTAGATTTGGAGAGGTCTATTCTGAGCTCTAGCATTCCCCCATTACTTATCCACCTATACACACTGGAGCTGTCAGTCAGGAACAGTGTTCTTGCACTATGCAGCCCCCTCCAGCCTCTTTCTCCCTGGAAGAACTCAACATCTTGCTAATATGCCAAGGAGGGAATATGTCTGCTCTTTGCTTTGCCTAATACTATCTCAAATAACCCAACTGCCATATTTAACAGCTGAGTGATGGAGTAAGCAGTCTCAAACATGTGGCTGTATCAGAACAGAAATTGGCTTCTCATTAGGACATGCCTATGCATCTGCAGCTGGATACTATGGGGACACCATAGCCCTGCTCAGAGGTCTGCATACTTGGTCCTGCAATTGCCTTGAGGTAGTAAAAATTGCTATTTTGTTCACCAGATGGAGACTTGGTATTTGTGTCACGAACTTCCATCAGTTCTGTTCCCGGTATAGTCAGCTACAACTCTCATGTGCTGTTGTGAATCATTATGTAGTATACACAGCAAAAAAAACCAAAAAAACCCCTACTGTCACAATTAGTATCCTTATTAGCAAGTCTTCCCTAAAGATGGAGCCTAGATTGGTGGTGGTTTCTCCAACAAAGACTGAAGCTCACTAGTGGAAGATATGTAGCAATTTGTTCTGCTGCTATGCCGTGACCGGCGGTATGATTATTATTATTATTATTATTATTAGACATTTATAAAGCGCCAGTCGTATGACCTGGTGCTGTACAGAACATAGAAATAGACGCAGTCCCTGCCTGTGGCTTACAATCGAAAAGACAAAGACAAAGAGGGGGAGACAGGGATGGAGGTCATGGAAATCATGAGTTTCCATGAATTCATATGAATTTTCATGAATTGTAAACATAGTTGCAATTGCTTTGAGAAGTCAATTAGTGCCTGTTAGCAGTCAGGACTGCAGAAGGTCATACTCTTCTTACACAGATGTCTTGTAAGATGACAGATGAGGAATAAAATATGACAATTTTGCAATGCACAGTTCCAGAATTATGGAAATCTCTAACTGTATTTATAACAGCCTTGTGTAAACTTAAAAGTAACAGCTAAACTTGTCAGTAGCCAAAAACAGTACTCTTCATATTAGTGATTTTAATTGTACATGTTAGCATTGGTCATTGTGCTAAAACCAGACACTTTTACTACTTAAAAACTCTTGCATATATTGATGAAATGAAAACTACATTATTTTGTGACTTTTCCATGACTCTTCATTCACCCTCACATCTGTAAAATTTACTAAAAAATACTTGAAGTGCTAACTATAACTTTAAAAAAAAATAATCAGAATAGTTTCACTTCTAGTACTGCCAATCCAGAATCTTTGACAAAAAAAAAATCACTTGAAAGTTATTAAATAGATTTTTTTTTAAAGTAAAAAACAAGGGTTTCCCTCATGTAGTCTCACACGTCAGCATCACAAAGAACTGGCACAATTTATATTTAACCAATTTACAAGCCTCATTGTTTCAGAAATTCTCAAAATTCCCACTGAATTAAACAGACTTTTTGTGCTACAAGGACTCAGGCTATATACACATATGATCTACATTAAATGGATTTTTATTGCTGTTATTAAATGCATGGGATGAAAAAAATATGAAACAAAGATAGAAATCATATGTATTACATTTTAAAAGTGATTCAAGTGAAAAGGATGGCCCGACGAAGATTCACTGAAGATGATGGAAGATTTGCTGTGGTCAGATGGATGCAATTTTATTATTTATTTTTGTAAAGAAGTACATAAATAAAAGGATGTGACGGCATGGTTCCCTGGAGTAAGCCCCTTCAGGACCAGACCCCAACAACATAGTCACTTTATACAGGGAATTTAGCTCTAGTGTCTTTACTGTATCTAGAAGTGTCCCAATACAAGTGTCCCATCAGTGTTTACCCAGTTATATACAATTCTCCACCACCATACAGTTTCTTGGTATTTATCCACAGTCCCTAACAGGCAGCAGCCCTCTGGTTGTCAAAATCCTTCTAGCCAGGCATCAATCCTCTAAAAATCCCAATGTTTTTATTCACTATCTAGTCAGGCAACTCCCTTTGGCGGCCTAGCCTCAGTCCAATACAGCCAAGCAGTTTACCTCTGAGGCTTCTATCTGCCCCTTGTAGCTCCCTGTCACGCAGAGACAGAGCTCTAATCCAACGTCTGCCTCTTCACAGAACCGCTTCATCAGTGCTCTCTTTCCTACAGCCACTCCCAAGCAACTGACCTGCTTGCTTTTATAAGCCTTGGGCATGCTCAAACAGACCCCTTCCAACTGAGCATGCTCAGGTACTTAGTTTCTGCACCAATGGTATTTCAACTGAGCATGTTCAGGGACTTAAGACTCTTACTCTCACTTCAGTCCCCAAGCCAAGGAGCATGCCCAGGGACTTAGTCTCAGGTGAACTCTGTGCTGGCTTCTGCCACACCCACCCAGATGTGGGAAATTAGGCGCTATCCTTAAGTTATACTAGCACCCATGCCCTGAGTAGCGCCTTCCCACCGCTGGTCTTACCTCTCTTAAAGGGGCAGCATTCCTAATAAGCCGCACCCTGCCACAGATAATTTTATTCATTAAATAATCTTCGTTTTGTAAAGAGTCAAAGAAAGAGGGTTAAACTTGCCCTGTTTTCAATTTTTTTTAAAATACAGGGAACAATCTATCTTCCATTAGCTTCAATGGGAGCTGGATTGCACCCAAGGTTTTATCCCTAGAACAGAAGTTATTGTTTAGTGCATCATAAGTCGTCAGCATTAAGGGCGGTAAAAATTTGGCATCAGGACAGTGCAGAACCAAAGTGGAGAGATTTGGAAATAAAGCTACTAGGAGTGGACCAGGGCTGGCAGCTGTTTGAAAATACAGAAAAGATAAGATTGAGCAGGGGGGAAGGGAAGTTGCATCCCTTTGCGTGGGCCACCATAACTACATGGCATAGGTGCTGCAATAAATTAGAGGTGGTACAGGGGAAATCTCCATACACCCCCCTGGAAAGAGTGGGTCCTATCTGGAATAAAAAGGAGTTAGAAACTCTGAAGCGATGGAGGGGGAAAGGGATTTCCAGAGCAAGGCATTTATTCACAGCAGGGAGCTTCATGACTCGGGACACCATTGAGACAGCCATTAAAGAGAAGGTAGATTTCTGGCTGTACTGCAGGTTGCACAGTGCCATGAACAATGCAAAGGACGGGGCCCATTACACTAGGGATCCAACCAACTTGGAGAATATCATATTTAATGAGGGAATTCAAAGGGGCATATTTTCAATATTGCATAAGGTGGTGAAAGCCCTCTACCACTACCCTGATGCGGGGTACATATCGAAATGGTCAGATGATCTACAGATATATATCACAGAGAAAGAAATGCAGGACATATGGAAGCATATGTCAAACTGCTCTGGGTCCTTGATGGTAAAAGAACCACAAATTAAACTAACCCAGCGGTGGTATATTACTCCAGATAGGATTAACAAATGCAGAGAAACATACCCTCCAGTTTTCTGGAGGGGGTGTGGGGAAAGGGGCACATACCTCCACCGTTGGTGGAGCTGCCCCAAAGTGGAGAGCTTCTGGGGGGAAAATATGGAAAACGGTGGAGGGACAACTGGGTAAGAACCCAGAGATCGGAGATTGCTCTACTGGGGATATACCCAGCTAAGACTTTGAGTATATCGCAACAACGATTCTGCCAGAACATGTTCTTCGCAGCCATTCATACAATTGCCAGAACATGGAAGCATGCTGAAGGACTAAGCAGAAAAGCATGGCTAGCTACATAGACTATGGTTCATGATCCCAATGGAGCGCATAACAGCAAGTCTGGAGGATGACGTAACCAAATTCTACAACAAGTGGTCTACATGCTGGACAGTTCTAACACAATACATCAAGACGGACACGCTTGCTAGCTCAACCTGCCTTAAAGACATATATTGAAAGCCTGTAAAGGGGGGGGGGCAAGGGGGGTATAAAGGTAGCAAAGTGGAAAGTTGGGGATTCCACAATGGAAGCTGCATGATTGTACGGACACACTAGAGGTTTGTTATACAGCCACTCGATGACGCGACTGGAAATGAGTGGCAAAGGTTTAACGTTATAATTGAATATAAGATAGTGTGTGAATGGTGTATATCGAAAATCAAATATTATAAAAATAAAGTTATTGTTTAGTGCAAATATATATATATAAATTCTGAAAGCTTTTGAGCCTCTGCTTCCAGGGACATATACCCAAATGACAGAAAAAATAAAATGTCAAGCAATGGGGCTGATTCTGAAAAGCTCCATGTGAGTAGCCCCACTGTGATCAATAGTGCTACTCATATAAGAAAGAATTTTAAGGATCAGGCTGTGTATCTAAGACCCTGATCCTATAAAGCTTTCCCAGCTCTTTCCCTTTGAATATTTGGAAAGCATTTTCATATAGCAGACACAACTGTAAATGAATGTGTTCATTATTTTTAAACAACAAAAACAACACACGAATAATAGTGCTAATGATACAGATAATTCATCATCATCAATCATCATCCTCAACAGTAACGATCTTACATACATGGGGCCTGATCCAAAACCCACTGAAATCAAGCACAACCGGAGTGCGGGGGAATCCGTGTACTCTGGGGGGAATGGCTGCAGAGCACCCATGCACGTGGAGTGAGTGGGGAGGGATTCTAATGGGCAGCCCCCAGGGTGGCCATCGCACCCACGCAGGCGACCTCCATGCACTCTTGCCACCATGCACTGGCCATGCAAACAATTCATAGGGGTGTCTGTTTCCCCTTTCCCCGGCCTGGCAACAGCCCTCACTCTAAGCCCCACTCAGCTGCTCACCCTCTGCCATGACACACAGCTGAAGACACCATGGGAACAGGAAGTCACAGCAGTCAGTAACCCCTTCCTTCCCAGGAGTTGGTACAGCAGCTGTAGCTGCTGGCAGTGATGGGCTGCAACCTACAACACAGGGGCATATTATGGGGCGGGACACACAGGAAGCGGCTGTCCTCCATGGTGCTGGCTCTTCTCTTGTGCATCGTGAGGGGGGCTTGTTGTGCTCTGAGCCACCATGGAGTTGTATTTCATGCATTGTCCCTTTAAGAGCTCCCGGCAGGGCTGTGGGCGGGACCAGGGAGGCGGCTGTCTGCGGACCCGTCTAATGGCATGGGTGGTTCAAACAGGCCGGGGATGCATGGGCGCCTGTCCCCATGTACTGTTTTGCCTTTCCCCGCACAGGAGATTATAACTTTTTCTTTGGTGCCCTGTGAGTGGCCATGAGTGGGTGTTGTGTGGGTCACGGGAACGTGTCTCCATCCACACAATGTTCACATGGGCATTCGGGTGTGTGGTTGTGTCTCATCTAAAAACACCCTGAGTTTTGGGTTAGAACTGCACACAATAGGAGTGTTTTTAAACGAGCGAGGCTGGGGGGGCGTGGCCAGCTGCAGAGCAGCCACTCAGGTGGTGCACATGGGGAGAGAGTGTGGCTACCACGGCAGCTGCCTCGCACTCCCCCTGCCACGAACCATGGGGAGGGGGAAGTGTGCCAGGCTGGCCTTTGACATTGACATGTCCCGGGCGAAAGCTCTGGGGAACTAGGCTCTCCAGCGTTCATGGCCAGTTCCTGTGACTTGCAAAGGTTGTGTCTCCCACCCACAGTGCCTAGGAGCGGAGAACCTGTCTGCTGGCATGGGTGGCTGCCCCAGCAAGCAGGGATGCGTGGGTGCCCATTGCCACACACTTTTTTTGGCTTGCCCTGCCAGGGTTTGTGAGGCCATGTGCGAAGTCTTGGTGCGGTGCCTAATTTGCATAATTAGGCCCCACCTGATTATGCAAATATGTACATTTACATAAAATTTACTTCCTCTGGACAGGAAGGATTCCCATTCTCCACCCCTCCGAGCAGCCATGGAGAAACATGGCCTTCCCATGTTTCTCTCCCCTGCCTCCCCAGTTTGGCACCCGATGGCTTTCTTACCTGCCGCTCAGCCAAGCAGCCAAACAAGCATGGCCTCCCAGTGCTTCCCCTGACCCACCTCCCCAGCTGAGCATCTATGACCACTCCCCAGGAGTGGTTCCACTGCAGGGGCAGCCGAGCGGGCAGTGAGGCAGGCACAGAAACTGCATATGCTGCCTTACTGGGGGAGGAGGATGAGCTTAGCCAGCCTGGCCTCCAGGGCCTGTTGCTTACTGTGCCCCCATAATCAATTCACGCTGTCCCCACCTCAACCAGTTCATTTGCACCCCCGGGGCAGCGTGAATTGATTATATGGGGGTGCAAATGAACTGGTTATGGGGTGCGGGTTTAAAGACAGTATTCCTGTTAGCAAGAAGAGTTAGTGAAACAGCAGCCATAATAATCTCAGAACCATATTTGCAGATTTTCCAAGCTAGAATAGATATTGCTTTACACCCTAAATTCCTACCTAAGATCGTATAAGACAGTTGTGAGAATGTGGCCCTTTTTATATGGGCCTCTCCTCCCAGCCATGAACATGTGTGCAGCCACACGTGGCACATGCCTGGGGCCGGCCCTGTGCCCTGCATGGCACACGCTGGATTTCTCAGCAGTGCGCCGTGAGTGGGTGCTGAGTGGCTCATGCATCCCCCCTGCACCACCTTCACACAGGCAGTTGGATGAGTGGCTCCTGGGTGGCCATACATTTTAAAACATCCTAAGTAAATTATCCTTATGGCCTCATTTGGCCCTTTTCAAATGGGCACGGATGAGTGGCACGGTGGTTGAGGGTGCGTTCCCACAGACCCCACCCACCCACCTCCAGGCACAGAGCATCCGCCACTGGTTCCCATTGCTCTGTGGGTGGGTGAAGGGTGGAGCGCGGGAGCACACATGCACCCCCACCCACTGTTGAAATGGATGCCTCCCCATTCCCCCCACACCTGCAGTGGCAATCGCACGGATGCCCCCCCCCCCCATCTGCACATGTCGGCGGGGGGCATCCATGCTAAAAGGCCCTTTTGTGTGCAGGCCTATTCATTTAAATGAGATTGGGCATTTTCAGACAAGACACCCCCCATTCAGCTCCCACCCCACTATACATGTTACAGGGCACCCATAGGGCAACACTGCAGCCCTGCAACATGTATAGTGGGTGAGTGGTGCATGGAGTGTGTCTTGTGTGAAAATGCCTATTAGCCTATGCATATTTTCAGGATTAGAGCCTAATTATTTGCAGGATCAGACCCATGATCCCTGCATTTGTTTTTCCAGTATTACTGTGAATTTTAAAAACTAAATTGATTTTCATTAATTGTATTTTTTATTAGCTTCTGAATTTTTCTCATGCTGGGCAATGAAAATATACTATTAAGTTTTGCTTTTGGTTTATGTTCCATACTCAATACACACTGTGGGGGCATTAAGGTTGAAGGGAACCAATCGTTTAAAATACTGTCTGATTCAACTGCAATTTTCTAAATGTGGAAAAAATAACTATGGATCCAAGATTTCTCTTAAAACTTATTTTGAAGAAACTCAAAATGGGAGCCAAATCTGCAAAATGACAAGCCCAGAATGTATTAATGATTCGGATGATGTTATTTTTCTAGTTTCAAATAAATATGCAATAATATACTTTGGGATTTTTTAATATATTTTTTTAGTATAGGCACTTTGAAAAAAAAAATAAACAACGTCAGGGGAAAAAATTATATTGATTATATAATGTTGTGTGTCTTGGTCCTCCACCACTGAATTAATGGAAGTTTCGCACTGGATATATTTTGCGAATGACGTTTCTCTGGACTGCATTTCTTCTCGAATATGTCTCCTCTGTACGAACCTTGTGCTTGCTTGGGCTGTTTCGGATTAAGTTGCTTCCTTCCCTGATCTACACTTTTGTGTACTATTAGCTTCTTGTGTTTTTCTAGCTATCCGCTTAGTCCATGTAATTTCCCCTCTGTATTCTAGACCCTCGGGGTGAGTTGTGCTAGGTGTTCCTCCACCTAAGGATGAGTCTGAATAATTTTCTACAACCCTTATATTTCGTCCCGACCCCCCCCCAGTTTGCTTCCCTTCCCGCCTGTCTTGGCTCAGAGCCTCATTATGTTGCTCGGATCCTTTTTTTCTGGGCTGCATCCTTGTCTGTTTTAAACTTTGCTTTTGGATTCCCGAGCCTCGGAGAGTTTGTCTCATAGAAATAGAAAGCCGCCTTCTCTGTCCTCCAGACCCGCTTTTTTTTGGGGGGTGGTGGGGTCTGTGCACTGCTGGGTCTCCCCTGGAGGAGGAGGAAGGATTTGCTTTAACCTGGCTGCTGTTTCTCCGGATTTGCCCCTCCTGTCTCTCAGGTGTTTATCAAACGGGATGTTCTGGGTGTCCTCCTCCTCCTCCTCTCCCTGGCGGTGGTTGTAGCGAGCGCGGCTGCCCGCGCGGGGTCTGGAGTCGGAGGGGATGGCCGGCTGGAGGAGAGAGCATGCTGCTGGCTGCCCCGGTGAGAGAGCGAGCCAGGCAGGCAGCGCTCCGACTCTGTGCAATGGCTGCGAGTCCATGTTCCGGGCCGGGCTCGGGCTCCAGGCCGGGATTTGGGCGCACCCTGCCCGCCTCCCTCGTCCCCCCCCCCACCCGCCCGGCTGGCTCCCTCCCTCCCTCCCTCGCTCGCTCTCTCCCTCCCCCTCCCTCCCGGCTCCTGAACTCCAGCCCCTCTCTCTCTCTCTATCAGCCGCTCACTCTGTCTCAATATGTCTCAAGATGGCGGCCAATGTGGGATCGATGTTTCAATATTGGAAGCGCTTTGATTTACAGCAGCTGCAGGTCAGGCTTCTCCGCTCAAGTCCGCCGCTCTGGCCACACTGCTGGGGCCCCTACGCCACCTCCTGGGTCCAACCCCCGGCCTGCACCACCCAGGGGGAGGCCCCCGCTCCACCTGGACCCACTCTCCCCATTGATAACTGGCTTTATTGAATTCACCGATCAGCCCAAGATGCCACCGCTGCCGCTGCATGCTGTTTCCTGGGCTGCCCCCTTTGTCCCCGGCACCATGGTGTGGAACAGGGCGGCTGGGCTAGCGGAGGG
>QEPC01014667.1:2568799-2611287 GCA_003113815.1 Sphenodon punctatus
CCCCCCCCGCCGGGGATTTCTGGGAGCCGCCGGGGAAAGTTTATGGAGTGCCGGGACTTTGTGTGCGGGGCGCAGGGAGCCGGCCGGGCTCAGGCTGCAGGCTCTGAGCGGCTGGGGCTGGGGGCGCTGTGGTGCCGGCTGGCGCGACGGGCTTTTAAGGCAGCCCAGGCAGCAGGCACTCGCGCTCCCGCCCGGACCCGGCTCCAGTCCTGCCTGCTGGGCAGCCCGTCACCCCGGGGTGGGGGTCCCCAAAGCTCCCTTCCCAGGGCTCGGGAGCCCCGCCAGCCTGTCCCTGCCCGCCCCCCGGGACCCGCTGCCCCGGGTTTGTTTACATCGAGGCATCCGGACCCCCCCAGTCACCGGTGGGTTTGTCCTGCCTTGCCTGGGCTCGCTCCCGGCACTGGGGTCCTGCATGGCGGGGGCTGACATGGGGGGCGGCTCCGAGGTCCGGATTCTCCGTGGGGTGGGAGCGAAGGAGCCTGGGGAGCTTTGGTTTGAGATCCCGGTCCCGCCTGTGAGCGGGACGGAGCGGTGTGGCGAGTCGGTGCTGCTGGCTCTGGCCGTCCCAATTCGGCCGGGGTTAGGCGAGTCGGCAGACTGGCTCCTTCTGGGGCTGGGGGCGGGCGGGGGGGCTCTGAGCAGCCCCGTGGGGTTAGTGTGTGCTGTGGCGCAGACAGTATGTCAGCTCCGGGGACGGGAGGGGAGGGGGTGGAAGGGAAGAGATTCAGCTTGAAGTTAGTTCCTCCGGGAGGCTTGAAGTTCTTGGGACTGAGGGGCGAATGGCTCCTGTGTAGCCTTTCTCCCTCTGTACGGGACTGACACGGGCATCCTCTCTCTAGCTATGGATCGCTTAGGGCCGTTTCTATAATCATGCCGAGGACCTGCCAGATGCTCTTCGTGCTTAGCAGCCACATCGCTTGAAGCGAAGGATCTTGTGCCTGCTGGGTGTGTGCCCTGATGAGATTATAGAACCACTGTTTTGATAGAATAGCTCAGGTGTATGAAGGGCATTTAATGGGTATCTTCCCTGCCGATCAATGCCATTGCTACATGGATATTTCCTTTGGTTGGTTAGCGCAGGCAAACTGGGTCCTACCTCTTTAAACCCTGAAACGTCTGACATTTAAATAATTTGGCTAAAAAGCTTTTTGCTACCCACCCATCACCTCTGCTGAGGAGTCTGTGTTCAGCAAGTGCCCATGTGTGAGCTTACAGCACAGGCAGCCTGAAAAGAACCGGAAATATGTTACATTGATGTTTGGCATAGCTGAAGCCAAGTTAAAGGTGAGGGGCTGCTGTCAGCTTTTGGGGTAGGTGGAAAGAAATTGGGTGAAAACTAGAACATCTAAACGACAAGAACAGCTTCCTTGGGGATCTGTGGGGGGTGGGATCTGTTTGCTGTATGTGTTGATGGTCCAGTGTGAATGGTATTTTGGAAAAAATGTAAAGTGAAATTAAGTGAGGATTGCCTGTAGTTAGTGGCTAGTGCCCTCTTGACTTTTAGGTGGGTTAAGGGGTGGGAATAAATAGCTTCTTCTGTGTTTTTCTTTTTCCCTTCATGTTTTTATGGTTTTTTAAAGGTTTTGGATTAAGGTAGACTTGGCTGAACTTTCCTCACTTGAAAGTATTCTTAACAGTGACCCAGAATACCTACAGGAATACAGCAAATGAGAGCCAGATGCAGAATTGTATAAAATAAAATGGATTAGATTAAGATGTATTTAAACAAGATCTGACAACTTTAATTGTAGATGGTTTGCTTTTCCCCATGTATATGTCGTCCTTGTTCAGAATAGAAAAAGGAAAGCATGCAAAGTAAATTTTCTGAAAACGTTATATTTGACACTGCAAAAAAAGCTTATAAAAATCGTTCCTGTTTCTTAAAGAAAGCCTGAACAAAATGTTTATTGATTTAGTAATCATTTTAAAGGATCTATCATGTAAATTAAATTTCAGAATATAATCAATACCACCAAATATAATTTTGATAAATTGTGCTTTTGTGTTTTTAGTAAAAACAGCCTTATTTTTTTTAAAAAAATTTTTTAACCATAATTTAATTCCTGTGCATACTGTAAAACCTGTTGTGGAGTGTCTGTGTGTAAGCGTCTCTCGACCTTGTTTTTGTCAGACTCAATGTGACACGCTGTGTTTTTAAATGAGAGGCGTCCACACATGGGCCCCCACCATCCACACGTCCAGCTGCTTGTGTGACAGTGGTGTGTGGGGAGGCACACTCCTATGATCCACGCACCATGGAGCACTCCGGAACAATCCAGAGTGCCCCATGTGGACCAGGGTGACACCTCTGTGGATGGGGCAGCAATGCTGGGAACCGCTCATTTGAAGCGCTCCCCACACATGTTGCATGTGTGGGCGCCCTACAGCAGCACCACTTAGTAGCCATGGACACCCCCCTACCCCCCACCGCCGCTCATTTAAAAACACCCTCTGACTTAAGCAGTGTTGAAACTTTCTGGCAAAACTGACTTGGGGACAGGTTGTGTTGGGTTACTAAAACTGTATATGCTGACTAGTTGATAACTCTGTACTGTATGCTGTGTAGGAATCTAGGTTGTCTGTCTGCCATTTGGTTGAACTGGGGTATCTGTAAGAAATGAACTTGGTGCAACTTCTATTCGCAGAGATAAGTGACTAAAGATGTGTAGAATTGATTGAAATATGCCACTTCCCTACAGACAGAACACTTAATGTCTAATACTTTAGCCCACTGTGCAGATAGAGGCTAAAGTAAAGGGACCAATTGCTTCAACACAAGCGTAATATCTTTGAATATTGGGACCAAGCTCAGATTTAGAGTCTGCAATTTAGACACCCCCCCCCCCCAAAAAAAAAAAAAGCCGTGCAGAAATTGTTGTCTCCCAGCCACTTGTTCCTTATCCCGCTGGCTTGCGAGGTTCTAAGTAACAGTTTATAAGTAACCGAATCCCACCTGTGCTCTGTCAGGTAGAACTTTCCCTTAGGCTCTGGCTGTAGTTTGAAGCTAACCATGAAGCTATGGTTCCAAACTACTGCTCCTCCCCTTCTCTCCTTGGGAAACTTGTGAGACGCTCAGGTGAGACTTCCTGCTGTTGGAGATAAGGCTCTGAATCAGGCATGCATGCTGTCTACTGGTAATGCCCCTTCAGAATTCTGTTAGGAGCGCCCTGTTTACTTGACCCTCTACCTGCATTGTAATATAAAGCTGCAGGCTCCTTAAAAGTCAAGATTGCATCATTGTGGGGAAAAAAATCTGAGCTCGTATTGTTATCTTAGCATTTTCATTCACTTTTCTCATTTTTCACTGAATTATCTTTGGGTGTTTATAAACAAAACAATAGCCCACACCAGAGGGGGTTCTGCCTCTGTTCACGGCCCATTTCTTAGGTGGCTGTGAGGTGCATGCTCCACGGAGCCTTCACTCATGGTGTAGTCCTGGAGCATCGTGGGCCCACTGTGTGGGCCAATGTTTGCACATGTGTCTATCCTCCAGCTATTCGGGTGTGCACAGCCTCCATTCAGGCAAAGCACCTAGAGCGAGGTCCCAACAGCTGGAGCAGTGAGCATGCTTGTCGCTCTCCTTGGGCTTTTACTGTTTACTTTCACTTTGGAGCACTCAGAAACAGTGCTCCAAAAGGGATTGGAGGGAACCTCAGGAAGCAAACGTTGGGGGTAGCTTCCTGGACCCAGAATTCCCCGCGACTGAGAGTCATGAGGGAAGGGTGCTGGTGGGAGGAGCATGGTGCCTGCCCATATATTGGGTTTGCTGCACGAACCCCCCTGAGTGAAGGCTGCCTGGACTGAACATGGGACTTATCGTCTGTTTAGTTTCACCCTTTGTTATAGAAGGGGAGGCTTGGCAGGGTGGCTCTAAACTTCTAAACCCTTAACTGCCTTGTAAGAACAAGCCCTTCCTTAACCTGGGGTTTCTTCCACTGCCCCAAGGTAACTGCTGGTGTCTTCACACACTCTTTTACTTTATCCTTGGTGGATTATCCCCTCTTGAATCAGAAGTACATCCCTCATTCAGAGCAAGATTACAGGTACCCTGAAACTGTAGAGTTGCGTGGATGATCCTGCCCTGATGTAAAGTACTGTAGGATCAAGTGCTGTAGGGTAGTCAGACTTTTGAGGACAAGCTTTAAAAGCCCCCTCATGCTAAGTTAACCAACTTACAAGCTATTTTTTGGGGGGGAGGGGGGGCTTAGAGGTGAGCTGGAAACACAAATTCACTCATTCATAGCTTGCTTTTATAAGTCCTTGCTCTCTCTTCTACAGCCTCCACCCCTCAATAGAATACTCAAATGCATAAAAAGTGTGTGTGTTTGCAGCATTGGGACCATAATCTTCAAGGCGGGTGATGCAGGTCTAGTAGAACTTTTGGGTAGACACAAAGGTGTGTAGGGATTTTAAAATTTATAACTTTATTGATGTGTGGCTTTGTCACTTAAAACCTAAAACCTTCTTTTCTGCTGGAAGCAAGTGCTCTTGAAAAGAATGGATCTAAATGTAACTCAGCAGCATTCATGCTGCAAAATGGTATATTCCCTACAGGAGAGGAGGAATTTTAACAGGCCAGGTCAGTAGCTGGCAGACTTCTTAAAATCTCAATAATAAAAGTCAAACAGTTCAGACAGGCTTATATTGGATCTATCTTACACTTGGAATATACGAGTTGCAGAAACCTCTGGGTATGACATCAGGTGTCAAACACTGTACCCCCACATTTCCCTTCAAAACTAGTGTTAAACTCTTCAAGATGATCTAGTCAGTGAGCGACGTTCATTGTCACTAGCAAAGGACAATTGTGTCTTCTAAGCCAACTATTGAGCATGGTTTGACATTCTGTACACCAGTTACCAAATCATGTTTAACCAGCGCTGGAGTAATCGTCAAATAAATCATGATCTCTGTAGTGCAGACAGACCGCTGGAGGCACTCAAATGCCATGGAGATGAGCATGGCTCAAATACCTAGATGAATAGTTGCATTGAAGAATAGCTACAGCTCCTGGTATGACTATGGTTAGGTGACCCTAGTCACTTTTACTTATAGGATGACCAAAGTTACTATGGAGGAGCGAGGGGTCCTACTTGGAAGTCTTCAGTGATGCTGGCTCTTCAATAGTGTATCCAATTGTTTACCTGGTCTTCAGCCTACTAGCATGTTACAATTCTATGTTCTGCAACATACAGTTTTAAGAACCATGGCTTGCAGTTGGGCTTAACTGAAGACATGTCTTATTTGGCAGTTCCATAGTGATGGTGAATGAGAGAGGGAAAAACACAAGCTTAACTCCTGAGTTGAAATTTCAGAATTAGTAGGTAATCAAAATAATTATCATTTTCTCTTTGTAAACAGCAAATTTTCTATCCAACCATCTAGAGAGTAAACATGAAACCTCAGGATGCTGTTTTGTTAGGGGTTAAGGATAGAGGGCATTTGTTCTGCTTGCTGCCACTGATTATCTAAGGTAGTCCCTTGATGTTATTTTCAAATTCACAAGAAAACCCTGAAAAAAATCTTGTGTAAGTAGCTGATGAATAAAGTTTAAATATTTCAGCAGTTCTTGTGTCTAATTGGAAACAGGTGGGACTTCTGGAACCTTGTGTCTGAATCTGCTTGCTTTTAAAACACAAAGGTACTTAAGTTATTCATCCTACTTTGTGTATATCAAAATGGAACTCGAGGATTCACAATACTCTTAATTTTGTCTTTACATTAGACACCTTATTCAAGCTTTTTTATTATTCAGATTAGAGAGGTATCAAGATAAGGAAGATTCTGATGTGTCAGCAATACATAAGACAAGCCTGGCGTAAAGAAGAATACAGATTATAGAGGTCCAGATAAGAGGGTTTCTACTTTAGTAGCTTTATATCTATAGCTGCGAGTTGGGCCAGATCATATTCTCCTTTCAGCGTTATCAGAAATAGGGAGTTATGAATCAGGTGAAGGTGCCATAGAGAGTCTGTAAGATGCTCTATGATTTTAAGTTTTGTCCATACTTCCAGGATCCCAGAGATGTAGTGAAAACTGAGTAGCTCTGCTGCAGAAAGTGAAGGGTGCAGGGAAAGGCGGATTCTGATTTGCTTTGCTGCAACTCAGAGCAGCGTGGGATGCAACGTGTAATAAGTTTTCTGTTCTAGGGAGTGGAAGTTTATCAGCTCTGCTGTTTGGGCAGTGAGGGAAGAATTTCTTCCCACCCTAGCAAAAAGCACACTGTGCACATAAGTCACATAGCCTTGGAGCTAGATAAGACTTTTGTCTGTTTTTACATGGTTCCACCGGGTGTGGGGGCACTGGGGCGTGCACATGACTGCACACGCATCCGCACTCACCCCCCACTTATTCCCACGCACGGAGCAACCTCTGTTTTTCTTGGTTGCTCCATGTGGGGGGGGTGAGTGGGGATGCATGTTAGGCGGAGCACGTGCACCCTCACCCACCATGCATACCCACACCTTGTCCTTCAAACAGATTGCAGCTACTCGGGAACACACAGATTTCTGCTTGTTTGAGTGGGAGAGGCTTGGGTGTCATCAGAACATGTTTTTGGATTATTATTTTTTTAAAATTTTTTTCAGCCGAAACAAATATTTTCAGAAAGTTTTGGTTGAAAAGCTTAACTTTTTTTTTATGGGAGTAGGGGGGCGGAGACAAACTGAATTCCTAAACTTTTAGGTTTTGATTTTCAAAAAGCTGAAAACTTTTTACTGAAATGTTGAGTCATCAGTCCTAAAACCTCTTGGCTTTTCTTTAAACTTTTGTGAGGAATCTGGGAACTCTTTTCCCCCCCCCCCCCCTTTTAAAAATTCCATAAAGCTATACACAGCATTTCTGGGAATTTGACCCTACTGGGGAACTAAGAACGTGGTGGTAGTAACTCATGTTTGAGGTTAAACTTGGGTTTCTCTTCTCTTCTCTTAATGTGCCTCCAATTCCACAAACAAAGGAATATCTACTTCAAAATTAGTACACTACTAGGTTTGTGCCTGAAATAGAACTTGTCTGCAATATTTGGGGTCATCTGGCTAAAGAATTAAAAGATTAAAAAAAAAAAGTTTAAAATTGGGTTATGGCCTTATGCTATTTTGGATCTAATTGAACAATCCCTTCAGACCCTGGTGACTACACTGGAATTTTCCTGAATATGAGTTATATTGTATGACCCTGTAGGACAATTCCATAAATACTGTGGGTGAAATGATTGTTATCAAAGATGTAAAAGTTAAATAGTGATCGAGAACAGGGCTTTTCAATTGCTAGATATTTGGCCTGCAAAAGGTGTCAACAAAGGGAAAGGAGTAAAAAGAAATTATTTATTTATGTAGCACCAGCAATGTACCTGGCACTGAACAATCATTTATTTTATTTTATTTTATTTTATTTATTTAATATATTTATATCCCGCCCCTCCCGCAAGCATTAAAGACCGATTTCTGGGTTCAGACGTTTGTCCTGAAGCTGGAATTTAGCAGATAATTGACACACCTCATTCTGTAAAAGTTAAAGGAAATGGAAGTCTCAGAGTTATCTTCTTGCTTTGGTAAGGAAGACTGTTGCGTCCAGTTCTCTGTGAAGTGTTAAACTTTTCCTATGGCTGATAAGTGGGTCACTAGAGAGTGACATGATTGCTGTTTCGGAACAAAGTGCCCAGTATTCTTAGGCACTTCCAGTCCACTGGTTGGACTCCAAATTCTGATTCCAATCAGCTGGAGGATCTTTCTGCTGTCAGACATCTGGACTGATTTGAGTGGGTTTGGAGCTAAGCGTGGATACTTAAGTCCATAAGTCTTGGTACATTGAGAATTGTACTTTTTGAACATTCGTGTAATAATGCAAATATTACAGCAGCATGCACATTCACAACTTCAGTAGTATGCCTGAGTTTCGATATAGATGACGTGACTGGTTATTGTGAAGTGAACAAAACTGGGCATTGTGTATATCTAGGGGAAAGGGGCACGTCCTGTCATTGTATCTGCTGCAATATGGAAGAGCAACGTAGCAACAGTCTAAACAGCTAATTTGGTATCCTGGAAGTGATGCAAGAGCCTGTGGTTAACAACATAAGTATTCTTGTGGAATAGATGAGTAAAGGAAGATTTGATCCTCATATAACTGGGGTAAAAGTACAAACAAACTTTGTACAGATGTAATCGGATGACAAAGGGTTTTCATGCTTTTGCTTTGACATCTAGCTTGACAGGCGTTTATATACAGTTGGACAGACCTGCAGCATCTGCATCTTCCATGAGCTTGGATGCTTCTCATTCGAGTGCTGAAACTTGAAAACCTGACTGTGTTGTCCTTCCACCAAAGAGCTTGCGTTCCAAAACAAACTCCTGATGATTAGTTAATTTCAGTTTGGTGCACTATATTTGTTCTCTGCAATCCATTTTTAAGCGTGTTGTCTTGGGAGATTTAGCAGAGCACAGGAGAGGAGAGAAATACCTGGGTGTTGTACAGGATCACAAAGGGGTTGTGTGTGAGAGAGTTATTTGAACTTGTCAAGAGAGCTGAGAAAGAACTAGACTTCCTTACCTGTGTAGTGAAAAACATTTTAAATTATTAAAGCTTGTACTGAAAATTTAATAACTGAATGTAAAAGAAAACCTACTTTGTCCCATTTAAGTGGGCTGCTCACTACTACTCCCCCTCCACCTTCCAGTTTAAAAAGAAAGAAATGAAAACAAACCAGCTTGACTCTCTTGTTTTTAGTCAATTTTACTTTCTGGTTCTTGTGCATTAGTATGAAATAACTGCAATGTTTAGGTTGCAAATTCTACAGATGTCCTAACTCCCAAGTAAACTCTTGTCTTGAAACTAAAAAAGCACTATATTTCTGTAATTTAAATATTGCTAGTTTATATTTCTAAATCCAGGAAAGCATAACTGTTGAGCTTAACTGTCAACATCCATTTAACTCCCAGTTCTTACAGAAAGCTTGCTTTGGTAGAAATAAAGGCAAACTGTAGTTTGTGCTGGATCCACAACTGTTTACTGGGTTTGCTAAGAATCTATTCCTTGGCTCCTTGAGATTTGCATTTTATACATATATACCGTACAAATAGGTGGGTGTAGTTCCTGTGCCAAAGAACTTACTACATGTAATGATGTGGGCTTTATATTGAAGATACTTTATGGACCCTTGTGCTTGCCCGCTACCTGCCATCCATGGATCCCACCATCACATCTTGCTTGTGAAGTGATTGCTATCTAACAATTCCAGTTCGTCCTCCATCAAGTTGCTTGATCCACTTTAGATATTAGTGATACAGTGCCTTTTAAAAAGCATGCTCTAGAGTAAGCTAACTTTATTCTTTAAAGCGAAGTAGTGTGGGCCAAAACAATGTGCAGTTAAAAACTGTTGCATTGTTGCTATCTAGTTATTTTCTTTTGTCCACTCTTGTAGATTTCTGATCAACTTAGAAAATGTACAGACGCATCCCCTGTTGTAAGCAAACTACTTTAGGTGGTGATTAAAATTGGGTAAAGGTTACTTTAAAAACAAACACAGGCCAAAAGTGTGAATGTAGTGGGAGACCGCTCACTCTAGCTACAACTTCTTGCAGGACCCAGATTATGGGTCACATTCATAGTCTTTACATTCTGCTGCTCTACAGATCTCCTGTACTGACTTCCTCTTGTCCCAGGGACAGAAGGAGCTGGAATTGCACATTAGTGCCCTCTGGTCAAGAGGATAATCTGTAGTCCATCTCCTGGAGGGTTGGTCCTGGCACATGGGGGTCCATAGCCTGTTTTCCCCAAGGGTCTCTCTTCTCCCTGGTCTGTAGTTGAGCTTTGGTGTCACCCCCCTTCCATTCATTGGGGTCCTTGGCCTCCCTGGGTATGTCTCTTCTGCACGGTCGCTTACTCTGGGACATCTTTCACTGGGGTCCCTATCCCTCTTAGGGGTAATGTTGCTAATGCCACTGCTCCAGAGCAGCCACACATGGAGTAGCAGCTTGGGCTCTCTCCTGACCTTTGCTGGGGCCTTGCATGCGTGCTCCAGCCACATCTCTGTTGGTTCGTTCCCTGCCCTGAAAAGGGGTCTATTAATGGACTGCCACTCAAGCTTCTTTACTCCTCTTCCAGGGGTGGGGGAATGCTGATCCTGGGTCTACCTTGGGGACCTCCTTTATCTAGGGCCCAGTAGTGCCTTCTGCCTGTCACCTTAAGGACCAAAGTGCCCCCATGGTATACCACCACACTGGTGGACAGTACCTAAAAGGGAGAAGTCCTGACTGACCCTCCCACTCACAGGGCAAACTACAAGCCTTCAGTCTACATGACTTCCTGGTCCCCATACCTCCTAACTCTCAGCTGGGCTACCAGGACCTGCCTGTACCCCAGCAGGACATGTTCCCCTTCCACTCGGTACAGCATTTCCCTGGTCACTAATTATTCCTGGGGAGTAACTTCTATTCTGCAGCCGACACATTGCCTGCAGCCACTCTGTCCCTGGTGTTCCTTGTCCTGAAGGGGGTCTCCTGCTTTATAAGCCTAGCTGATTGATGGTCACTTGACCTGTTAACATGCACATGGCTTATTTCCCTCCACCTTGACTGATCTAGCCCTCCCAGAGGGCCCCAGGTGACCAGTAGAAGTGTACTGGGCCTTGGCTACCCATGGGTATGGTCCTTCCAGGGCTTAGCCACAGCATCCTGCCACAGGGAAGCGCTCGTATTTTGACACTAGGGCAGAGGTTCCCAAACTATGAGTTGGGACCCCAAGTGGAGTTTCTGCATCTGCAGATGGAGTTGCAATCACAATTATTTGCTAGACTTTTTATGTTTTTGTTTGTTTTAAATCTCACAATTAAGATATGCAGGCAGACCCATAACCTATCACAGGGTTGTTGTGAGGATTAAAAAGTTCTGTTAAATTGTTCTGTGTTAAGTGCTCAGAGTGCCATGGCGGGGTCACTATATAAAAATAAAATAAAAATAAATTCAGTGCAGGTGGCTCTCAGTAATGGGGGGGGCAGTTTTACAATTTAGAGCAGGGGTTTCCAACCTTTTTTCATTTGCGGACCCCTGAAAAATTGTGTATGTAGGTGGTGGTGTGTAGCCACTACACTGTACTGAACATTATAATTATTTATTATAATATATTAAAAATACCTGCCTTGCCCCCACCCAACCTCCTTGAAACCATGCAGAACCCCTACCCCCGCACAGACACCCCAGATCCCCCCCACCCAGCTTCTCCTCCTCCTCCCCCCACCCCCAAACCACGGGCTGCTTCAGACTCTTCTCCCCAGCTCCACTTGCTGCCCCGAGTCTGCCCGCACTGCCTGCATNAAGGGGATATTGCTTTTCTTCTAGATGGAGAATTCCTCTCGCCCCTTGTATAAAACGGGATAAAATCCACAAATGTGCTAAATCCCTCCTAGGACCTCACTCTGAATGAACTCGGGTATCCAAAATGTCAGTCTTGGTTGGCATGGGGAGAAAGGAAAAATCTCGATGTCAGTTCTGAAGTAGATAAACTCTTTAAGTATCCAAAAATTAAGCTGTGCACGACATCTTCCCAGTATCCTTAAGAAGTGTCTACCATAGAGAATATTAAGAATATAATCTTTGGCTGTGGTTCAGCTGTGCTGATGTTTGCACTGGTAGGACCCTAGCACAGATAAGGCTCTGGTATATTATAGAGCTTTTTATTGTGGTGTTAGCTGTGTTTGCTGTGCTTTAATAATAGCCAAAATGGTGGAAGCTATCTGAACTTTGTCTCCCAGCAGTGCTAGTAATGGTGCAGCTGAATTATGTAATTTTAAAAGCCCCAGTTCTTGGAGTCATGTGATATTTGGGGGATGGGAGTTCTAAGCATTCACTTATTAAAAATAAGTTGCTTTAATTGAAAAAAAAATGTGGACCATGAGAAGCACAGAAGACAGATAAGAACCCCCAAATGTATTCTGTGAAGCCTTGATTTTGCATGTGTGTTTGAGGTGGAGAGGGGAGTGTTGAGTGACTTATGACTCTTGAGAAATGTATGTTTTTGAGCACTTTGTGCTACCAATATTGTGAGCCAGTGGTAGCACCAGTGAATATTTTTTTGGGGGGGAAATGACTGATTTGTAGGCATGTGGAAAAGCAATGTGATCATGTTTGTGATGTTAAATGATGGAGTCTTCCCTGTGTTAGCTGCATCAGCTTGAACCTATGACTGGTTTGAAGGGAAACCCCTGATGTGTATCAACACAGAAAAGAAAAATAAGAATGTGTATAGTGGGAAAACCTTTTCCAAGGATTCTGGTTATCTAGTAAATTGCATACGTTTTGTCTTGGACTGCTTTGCTAATTGTAGAACCAGTGTCCTTGATAGCTTGTGGTATAAGATTTTAAGAAAGAACATAAGTGCCATTCTTGGCCAGACTAATGGTCCATCTACCTCAACATCCTGTCTCTAATAGTGGCCAGCTTTGGTTGCTTTGGAGAAGGACCCAGCGGATCATAATGGAGTGATCCATTTCCTGCTGTTGAGTACCAGCTTCTGACGGTCGTAAGTCTTATCCCTGGCCAACTTGACTTACGGTCATTTATAGACCTATCCTCTAAGAACTTATCAAATTCCCTGTTTCGAACTCAGTATGCTATTAGACTTCACAACATCATCTAGCAATGAGCTCCAAAGGTCGATTGTACATTGAGTGAAAAAGTACTTTTACTATCTTTAAATCTGCTGCCAGTTAATTTTGTAGGGTGTCTCTTCTACTATTTTGAGAAAAGTAAATAGGGAGGTATTGTTCATCCTGCTCTGCACTACTCATGATTTTGTAAATTTCTATTCTATTCTCCCCTCAGTCTGACTAAGCTGACCCTAACTCACTGAGCCTGTCCTTGTATGGAAGCTATTCCATACCTTTGATCATCTTTGGCCCTTTTTACACGGGCCACGGTGCGGGGGGGTGGGTGTCGGTGTTTGCTGCGGTGGGTGGAGGGAAGGTGTAGACGGGCACGCACCCATCTACACCCACCTCCACCCATTTTGAAATCACCCTACAAAAAAAGGGCTTGAAAGTAGCAGACTCAAAATTGTGCTGTGTTTTAGTTCAGGGGGTAGGGTGGTGTATGGAAAATTTGAAGTGGCTTCAGTAAGCCAATTTAAAGTTTATAAAGGATTTTAAGTGAATTGCTTCATGTCATGTTGCCCGAGTCAGATGATTTTTTGCACGCTGATATTTATCTTCTTTTAGTGAGTTATGCCTGGGAAATTGATGTGGAAATAGCCAGAGAAGTCTATCAGTTGCTTGTGATGGAGGGGCAGTGATTAGTGACGTTAAAAAAACAAGTTATTGATGTTAGAAAATTTGATTCTTTATTGTTCAGAGCATGCGCAGTTAATGCCGGAAGTGAGTGGGTTCCTTTCTCCCTCCCTGCTAGAGCCCACAGCAAGCGGTGGGGCCGCCTTGAAATAGAAATGGCTGTAAAGAACAGCCCAACTGAAATTGACCCTTTGCTGCCCTGCTTTATTTGAATCGGAGATCACAAGGTGGGCCTGCGCTCGCCTTGATGGGGTCTGCAGCTGGGATTTGGGACAAGGTGGCTTCCTGCTCCAGCCATGGTCTTCCCTACCCAGAGAGAAGCTGCAGGGCCGCCTTGAAAGAGACATGGTTGTAAACAGCCAGGCAGAGCAGCAGGGAAATGATCAGACGCACTGTGCAGCTGAGAACAGCCCGTCAGTTACTCTAAGGAGGCAGCGAGCTGTTTGAGGAGCCACCTTGGTTCTTGTGTGTGTGTGTGTGTGTGTGTGTGTGTGTTTTTGAATGGGGGGGTGTCTTGCTCTCCAGGGGAGACCAAGACAGCCTTGTTGCTTATTAGGAGCTTGGACACCCCTCTCTCCATGTAGGGAAACTCTGGCTCCCATGCAGCCTGCCAGACATGGGGTGCAATGGGCAGGAGACCCACAGCCTTCCCTGCAGGGAGCATAATGGGTGGGGTGGGGGCAGTGAACACAGCCTCCAGGCTGATCTCTGCAAGTGTTGGGGTGGTTGGCTGTAGATGGGTTCAAAAATGCAGGGGAGGGGTGTAGAGGGCATGTCCCCTCAATATTTTCAGCCCCCTGCACCCACAGTGCACCCACAGTGCCTTCCCCCCCCTTCCCGGTAGAACAAAATGTCCCCACTCCCCTCTGAAGCAGAGTCCCTGATCAGGGTTAGGCTGGGAGGTTAGGCTGGGAGCAGGGGAGCATGGGTAATCTCTCCTCCACCCCCCAGAAGAACAAGGAAGACCAAAATGGGAGGAGGGGGGAGTGCGGGGAAACTCTCTCCCCCCCCCCAGCAGAGCAAAGGGTGGGGATGTAAAAATATCCTCCCCCCCCCCCCCATTGGCTGCCTGGTCAGTTTCATCCTGAAATAGATCAAGCAATAGCAACCAGGGAATGTAGGGGAATCTCCTGCTCCCTCCCCCACCACACCTCAGCAGAGTAAAATGTCCTGTCCCCCCCCCTAAAGTGCAAAGGCCCCTCTGCAGGGACCCCTCTGAAGCGTGGGGGCTTAGTTCAGGCTGGGAGCAGGGGAGTGCTGGGAATTTCTTTTTATATGTTGGTTCTAGAGTAAAATGCCAGAGGAAGAGTGAAGTCCTTGGGTGGGACCATGGCGAGAACCTAAGGCAGAGCAATAGGGAGGAGGCAGTCCTGGAGGTTTGTGCCGGATGAGGAAGGGGAGAATAGGGAGAGAACGGGATGAAATGGGCCTGAGAGGTGGCTGACATTGAGAAGGGAGCGTGGAACAGCGGGGAGAGAGGATCAAGGGGAGAAAGAGGGAGGCCAGTAAAGTTTGCTGGAGCTGGGATGAGGAGAACGTGGAGTAGAGTTTGGCCAGTGGGCAGGTACTTTGTTAGCAGCAGATTGAACCTGAGGTGCAAAGGAGAGATACAGGAGTGAAAAGACGAATCCCAGGTTAGTGCCAAGGGGTGTGTGTGCTGTCTCTTATACACATCTAGATGTGTATAACCCCATGGGCCACAGGTTGAGAACCACTGTTTTAGAGGAACGGACCTCTACCGGTTTAAAGCGGAGTCTTCACTAGCTATCGGTATTTAGAAGGACGTCTGTCTTCACCAACATTGACTGGTGGAAATAGTTATAGACCGCAAAATCCAACCATAGCTGGTATCCTGTTTGCAGAAGACAGTGGTACGTACGTATGCAGTACATGAAAGATAACTGCCGGAGGATGATGTCGTCTGTTCACAGATCGGATATAGTACAGCAGGTTGAAACTTTCTCACAAAATCCTATTCACATTTCACCTCTTACTATCTTACATGGGGTACTTGCTTCTTAGGGTGCTGGTTGTAATAGTGTGATTATGATAACCATCTCCTCAGTTGGAAATTGAAACAGCTACCAACTTGCTTTATCCAGTGACTGACCAGCTACCAGATGGTAGCAACATTTTATCCCCAGTGGCTGGTGAAAAGAATTGAAGAGTTGTAGTTTGCACTTTGCTGTGTGTGTAGGGGTCCTCACCAGTAGAGGTGAGTACCCCTTACAAAGGTAGGCCATTTTTACACGGATGCCTCCCCCTGCTCGGTGTTCCGGTGGGTGTTGAGAGGCGTCCGTGTAAATTGCTGCGGGTGGGTGGGTGAATCGGTGCGCACCGGGTGTGCACCTGTGTAAACACAATGGGCAGTGGTTGTTTGTGCATGCGCATTCCCGCCGCACACCCACCTCCACCCATCACCCACCCATCTCCACCCACGGGGCCCTCCAGGAAAACCAGAGGAAGCCCTGTGGGTGGAGGTGTGTGTGTGGGGGGGGGGTTCATGTAAATGGCCACACCCACCGTGACCAAACACCCATCCCACCCCTCCACCTCCGTCCGTGTAAAAATGGCGGTAGTTAAATGTTATCTCAATTTTACAGAGCATGCAGGGGGCCTGACCCAAGAAAGTACTAAAGCATGTGTGTAACTTTAAGCATGGGAGTACTTTCAAAGCTTTTCCTTGTTGGGCCAGAGGTTTTGCATGAATTCATGACAATGGGACCTCTCCCATGCCCCGCGGGTTCTGTGTGCACTCCCATCGCTGGCACATTGTGCCACACGGAAACTCTGCAGGGCATGGGATCGGCACCAAAGTTAGGAATAGAACTCAGTTCCCTGAGTCATCTAGTCACGTTCTAAATGTATAGATTGCCATGCTCTGAGGGCCTGTGGAACTTTGTTTTATTGAGCTAAGGCCTTTGCTTAGTTTTTGTCTTGTATTTTTTGTTTTGTTTTAAAGTCATCATACTAGTTCAATAAAATGAAAGGTGTACAGTGTGTGTGTGTGTGTGACTCTAACATATTATTTACATTTTTAAAAATAACTACAAATTTGCAAGGCTGCATGTTAAAGTAACTTTTGCATGCTATTATCATTTAAATTGATCTTGGTTTGACTTGCTTTAAAAGATCTGAAAAAATACAATTTGCCTGTCTTCGGAAATATGCTGCTTTACTTTTGATCCTAATTTTGACATTAAACGACTTGGCTGTGATCCACAAACCACTTACTCTGGAGTAGTCGCACAGGTTTCAGTTGGACTACTCTGGAGTAAGTGGATTGTGGCTCTTGTCTGTTTTCTTTGTGTGTCCAGATTTTCTTTACATTGCTAGCTCTGAATTCAAATTGGTTTTGGCATATCTAGAATGAAAATATCACCAAAAGAACAATCTGTGGATTTTGGGAATGCTGAAGATTCTTAAAACAAGGGAACACATTAATCTATCTAGTCTTTAAACAGAAATACTTAGCTGGGTGCCAGTGCTGACCATTCCAGACCCTTTTGCAGTCACTTGCAGGATTCGTCTCCCAACTCCCAGTACTGCAAAAACATAGGAATTATAGTAGAGGTTCAGTAACAATACAACCAAACAGACTAAGTTCATTTTCAGCCTTGGCCAATCTTGCTTTCAGGAGACAACTGCAGTGAGTGCCAGTTTTCCTGACTCTTGGCTCACCCACATTTTCTTTGGCATTGTGTCTGCTGTTGAAATTCCAAGGAAGTTGGAGTAGAACGGCTTGCTAGTATTGTTTCTTCAGTTCATTCAACTTTTTAACCATCCTCGGTAACTTTTGCTGCAATGAATGTTGCTGCAGTGAGTGTGTTCTAAGACAAACAGAAAACAGTGTAAATATGGCTTCTGTAAATAAGGTTCCAGCATAAGCATGGACAGAGCTTCAACCAGCTGTCTAATTGGGAAAGGCTCTATTGGAAGGCTACTGTGCTCGGCTGTTTAACTGTTTTGAAACTCTGATTCCAGTGGCCTTTCTAAATGTCTCCCCTTTTTATTTCTTCCAGGGGTGGGTTTTTTGGTTTTGCTTTTTAAATTAAGGCAGTACATTATATGTAACATGAAGGATTAGAACATTCACCATAGACTCTACTGTGGTCAGTGTGGGTGTTCCAGACAACAAATTAAAATCTACAGTTAAGAGAGACCCTGACATATCTTCAGAACAGTTGGCTTTCCTTTAATGTGTCATAGCACACTAATTAAAAACTTCATTAATGTTTGGGGTTTTCTGTGGGTAAATAAGAGTTGGAAGTCTACCGTCAGTGCTGTGAAAGCTTCCTAAGATTTTTTTTAAAAAAGCCCTAAGTAGACTACTATGCTGCTCTCAACTCTTGAAATAATAACATTTTTTAGAAGTCAAGACCCATGTCTGCATAAGATGGAAGAGGATTCAACAAGACCTGGAGTTTCACTCTTGATGCTATTTTCCAAGAAAAAAAAAATTAGATGCTTCGTAGAGTTTTAAATTTTAGAGCAAACTATATCTTTCACTGTCACCTTTCTTTAGTGTTTGCTATGCATTTGGCTACTACTCTCCATTCCAACAGTAGTATACTCAGTGGTATTTTCTCCATTATAGATCTTGAAGCTCTTTGGAATCTCTTGGAGTGAAAAGTACTAGAACATGCATTTAGAATATTAGTCTCTTCCAAATGTAAAATAACTGAAATACAGAAATAGTTATTTGTTCTCAGTTTTCATGGTATATGTGAACTGTTTATTTTATGAATACATTACACTTGCTAGTTCACCAGCTTCAGTTTATCTTGGAAGAAAATAGCTTCTGTTGTCTTAAAGCATTTATTTTTAGCATTTATTTGCTCTTGGATTTGTCATAGCAAAACACAACCACATTTTTCTTAGTGTTTTTACACCTAATTTGGTTGCTATAACTTTCAAGAAAATAATGAGCTTAGTTTCAAGTTCGCATGACGTTTTGATTCCCCCTCCTACAGTTAGCTTTTTAGTAACCCTTTTGTATGTTCAGTTTTATGAATTTGCTACTTGAATGGAGACTTAGTTTTTTGACACTTGGGGCAGAATCCTCCATCCTTCAAGTTAGTGATTCTGCTTCCATTGATCTTAATGATGGAGGATTTACGCCTTTTGTTTTGTTCATAATAAAGCCTTTCAGGTCTCTGATTGAACTAAGCCATACTTTTCAACAAGTTGTCATGGAAAGTGCTAGTAATAACAAGGGGTCCCCCTCCCAGTACCTCTCTGATTCCAATAAACTTCAAAATCTTATTTTCAGAGTATCTAGGTGGAATGAAGAATCATAATGTTTTTATTGGATTTTTAAACTGCAGCTGAGAGATTACTGTATAAATGCATGCTGTTGGCTTCATCTGCAGGAACCTAAAGCAGTTTTTTCATGCCGCTGCATATTCAGGAATTACCTCGTCCTACCAATCATTAAAACGTGGCCAGCTCTAGGATGGAAGTTTGAAACTGCTTATCCGGTTGAAACTAGGGGGAATTTAGAGGAAGCAAAAATAGTTTCTGGATGGGAATCTCCCCAGTGTATAGAGTTACCCACGCTTCTCTCGTAAATACCACGCATACTACCAGGTCGGTTTGGGGAACGTAACCTCTTACTGTTGGAGCTGGGAGTGAACAACAGGGAATGGATCGTCCCATTGTGACCTGTTGGGTACTACCTCCAAGCGACTAAGATTGGCCGCTGTCGGAGACAGGTGCTGGGCTCGATGGACCATTGGTCTGACCCAGTACGGCACTTCTTATGTTCTTACCCATAGCATCATAGAATTTTTTACAAGTAGTTGGCTTTTAGGTCTTACCTGAACGTTTCAAGGGATGCTCTTGAAAATGGACAACTTGCTTTATAACTGGCCTCTTGACTGCATTTTGTGAAAGTATTGCTCATCCACGTTATCACAGTATTACATAAGGGTTATTGCTAGCTGACATCTGTCAAGCAAATATAAAGGCAGAATATGGCAATCTTAGTTCTTAAATCTTTAAAGTTTTGGGGTAGACTCAACAGATTCATCTATAAGGGACAATCTCTTGCAGTTTCAAGGAAAAGAGATCTGAGTAGGCTCATGTCTTTACAATGCAAGTCACCATAGCAGGTTCTTGTATTTCAGACATCCTCCTTTTTGCATAGCCCAGGAATCTAGCATGATGATATCCTCCTGGCAGATGGCCAAGCCTAAGGAAAGACTTTCTGACCAAAGCTGCTGTTGTGAAAAACATGAGGTAGTTCCCCACTGAAAAGCCTTTCTTTTTGGTTTCTGGTTCAGGCACGTTTGCCTGTTTTGAGTTTTGTTTTTTTTTAAAATTTCATCCCCCCAGCAGCTCGGGGCAGCATACAAAAAGTAGAAATACAGAATAATAAAAACAATATAAAATAAGAATAATTAAAATACATTAATATAATCACAGGGCCAGACTAACCCCCCCCCCCTCCCCACTACCTGTCTCCATTGCCAAAAGCCTGGTGGAAAATTGATGATAGAAGGATTATTTTATACCATCCCTGGCTTGGAGCCAGTGACCCAGGAAGCCATCAGAAATTGCTTACCTTGAGCAGAGGCTTATTGTGAGCATGTTCATCACTAATTAGTCAAAACAGCTGGGAGGTGGTGGTGGTGGTAATCTTGGGAGGTAATGTTTTTCAGCTATAAATGACTTGGTAAAGGGGATATTGCTTTTCTTCTAGATGGAGAATTCCTCTCGCCCCTTGTATAAAACGGGATAAAATCCACAAATGTGCTAAATCCCTCCTAGGACCTCACTCTGAATGAACTCGGGTATCCAAAATGTCAGTCTTGGTTGGCATGGGGAGAAAGGAAAAATCTCGATGTCAGTTCTGAAGTAGATAAACTCTTTAAGTATCCAAAAATTAAGCTGTGCACGACATCTTCCCAGTATCCTTAAGAAGTGTCTACCATAGAGAATATTAAGAATATAATCTTTGGCTGTGGTTCAGCTGTGCTGATGTTTGCACTGGTAGGACCCTAGCACAGATAAGGCTCTGGTATATTATAGAGCTTTTTATTGTGGTGTTAGCTGTGTTTGCTGTGCTTTAATAATAGCCAAAATGGTGGAAGCTATCTGAACTTTGTCTCCCAGCAGTGCTAGTAATGGTGCAGCTGAATTATGTAATTTTAAAAGCCCCAGTTCTTGGAGTCATGTGATATTTGGGGGATGGGAGTTCTAAGCATTCACTTATTAAAAATAAGTTGCTTTAATTGAAAAAAAAATGTGGACCATGAGAAGCACAGAAGACAGATAAGAACCCCCAAATGTATTCTGTGAAGCCTTGATTTTGCATGTGTGTTTGAGGTGGAGAGGGGAGTGTTGAGTGACTTATGACTCTTGAGAAATGTATGTTTTTGAGCACTTTGTGCTACCAATATTGTGAGCCAGTGGTAGCACCAGTGAATATTTTTTTGGGGGGGAAATGACTGATTTGTAGGCATGTGGAAAAGCAATGTGATCATGTTTGTGATGTTAAATGATGGAGTCTTCCCTGTGTTAGCTGCATCAGCTTGAACCTATGACTGGTTTGAAGGGAAACCCCTGATGTGTATCAACACAGAAAAGAAAAATAAGAATGTGTATAGTGGGAAAACCTTTTCCAAGGATTCTGGTTATCTAGTAAATTGCATACGTTTTGTCTTGGACTGCTTTGCTAATTGTAGAACCAGTGTCCTTGATAGCTTGTGGTATAAGATTTTAAGAAAGAACATAAGTGCCATTCTTGGCCAGACTAATGGTCCATCTACCTCAACATCCTGTCTCTAATAGTGGCCAGCTTTGGTTGCTTTGGAGAAGGACCCAGCGGATCATAATGGAGTGATCCATTTCCTGCTGTTGAGTACCAGCTTCTGACGGTCGTAAGTCTTATCCCTGGCCAACTTGACTTACGGTCATTTATAGACCTATCCTCTAAGAACTTATCAAATTCCCTGTTTCGAACTCAGTATGCTATTAGACTTCACAACATCATCTAGCAATGAGCTCCAAAGGTCGATTGTACATTGAGTGAAAAAGTACTTTTACTATCTTTAAATCTGCTGCCAGTTAATTTTGTAGGGTGTCTCTTCTACTATTTTGAGAAAAGTAAATAGGGAGGTATTGTTCATCCTGCTCTGCACTACTCATGATTTTGTAAATTTCTATTCTATTCTCCCCTCAGTCTGACTAAGCTGACCCTAACTCACTGAGCCTGTCCTTGTATGGAAGCTATTCCATACCTTTGATCATCTTTGGCCCTTTTTACACGGGCCACGGTGCGGGGGGGTGGGTGTCGGTGTTTGCTGCGGTGGGTGGAGGGAAGGTGTAGACGGGCACGCACCCATCTACACCCACCTCCACCCATTTTGAAATCACCCTACAAAAAAAGGGCTTGAAAGTAGCAGACTCAAAATTGTGCTGTGTTTTAGTTCAGGGGGTAGGGTGGTGTATGGAAAATTTGAAGTGGCTTCAGTAAGCCAATTTAAAGTTTATAAAGGATTTTAAGTGAATTGCTTCATGTCATGTTGCCCGAGTCAGATGATTTTTTGCACGCTGATATTTATCTTCTTTTAGTGAGTTATGCCTGGGAAATTGATGTGGAAATAGCCAGAGAAGTCTATCAGTTGCTTGTGATGGAGGGGCAGTGATTAGTGACGTTAAAAAAACAAGTTATTGATGTTAGAAAATTTGATTCTTTATTGTTCAGAGCATGCGCAGTTAATGCCGGAAGTGAGTGGGTTCCTTTCTCCCTCCCTGCTAGAGCCCACAGCAAGCGGTGGGGCCGCCTTGAAATAGAAATGGCTGTAAAGAACAGCCCAACTGAAATTGACCCTTTGCTGCCCTGCTTTATTTGAATCGGAGATCACAAGGTGGGCCTGCGCTCGCCTTGATGGGGTCTGCAGCTGGGATTTGGGACAAGGTGGCTTCCTGCTCCAGCCATGGTCTTCCCTACCCAGAGAGAAGCTGCAGGGCCGCCTTGAAAGAGACATGGTTGTAAACAGCCAGGCAGAGCAGCAGGGAAATGATCAGACGCACTGTGCAGCTGAGAACAGCCCGTCAGTTACTCTAAGGAGGCAGCGAGCTGTTTGAGGAGCCACCTTGGTTCTTGTGTGTGTGTGTGTGTGTGTGTGTGTGTGTTTTTGAATGGGGGGGTGTCTTGCTCTCCAGGGGAGACCAAGACAGCCTTGTTGCTTATTAGGAGCTTGGACACCCCTCTCTCCATGTAGGGAAACTCTGGCTCCCATGCAGCCTGCCAGACATGGGGTGCAATGGGCAGGAGACCCACAGCCTTCCCTGCAGGGAGCATAATGGGTGGGGTGGGGGCAGTGAACACAGCCTCCAGGCTGATCTCTGCAAGTGTTGGGGTGGTTGGCTGTAGATGGGTTCAAAAATGCAGGGGAGGGGTGTAGAGGGCATGTCCCCTCAATATTTTCAGCCCCCTGCACCCACAGTGCACCCACAGTGCCTTCCCCCCCCTTCCCGGTAGAACAAAATGTCCCCACTCCCCTCTGAAGCAGAGTCCCTGATCAGGGTTAGGCTGGGAGGTTAGGCTGGGAGCAGGGGAGCATGGGTAATCTCTCCTCCACCCCCCAGAAGAACAAGGAAGACCAAAATGGGAGGAGGGGGGAGTGCGGGGAAACTCTCTCCCCCCCCCCAGCAGAGCAAAGGGTGGGGATGTAAAAATATCCTCCCCCCCCCCCCCATTGGCTGCCTGGTCAGTTTCATCCTGAAATAGATCAAGCAATAGCAACCAGGGAATGTAGGGGAATCTCCTGCTCCCTCCCCCACCACACCTCAGCAGAGTAAAATGTCCTGTCCCCCCCCCTAAAGTGCAAAGGCCCCTCTGCAGGGACCCCTCTGAAGCGTGGGGGCTTAGTTCAGGCTGGGAGCAGGGGAGTGCTGGGAATTTCTTTTTATATGTTGGTTCTAGAGTAAAATGCCAGAGGAAGAGTGAAGTCCTTGGGTGGGACCATGGCGAGAACCTAAGGCAGAGCAATAGGGAGGAGGCAGTCCTGGAGGTTTGTGCCGGATGAGGAAGGGGAGAATAGGGAGAGAACGGGATGAAATGGGCCTGAGAGGTGGCTGACATTGAGAAGGGAGCGTGGAACAGCGGGGAGAGAGGATCAAGGGGAGAAAGAGGGAGGCCAGTAAAGTTTGCTGGAGCTGGGATGAGGAGAACGTGGAGTAGAGTTTGGCCAGTGGGCAGGTACTTTGTTAGCAGCAGATTGAACCTGAGGTGCAAAGGAGAGATACAGGAGTGAAAAGACGAATCCCAGGTTAGTGCCAAGGGGTGTGTGTGTGTGTGTGTGTGTGTGTGCCGTTTGTTGGGGGTGAGATCAACCAGGAGAGAGATGGGTGGGGGTTCAGCTCATGTGTGAATCTGTGGCTAGAGGGGAATTTGGTTCTCCTTATACCCCTGGTTCTGGAGTAAAGCAGGCTCAGGACTCTGGATCCAAACACTTGATTCCACCAGCTCTGAGGCTTTCTGTATGTGCCTCTGATTACAAAGTTGTGTCTGTCTCTCCCTCCCACGTTTTGTTGGTGGGTTTCTTCCTTTCTGGGAGGAGAAGTTGGACTTGCTTTTTAAGTACAAGTTTCCTTGCAAGGGGATAAGTGTCTATGTCTAGCCCTTTGAGAGGGAAGGAGACTACAAATCCTACATTGCTTTGCAGCACCAGGTTCCTAGGAAGTCAGTGAGGCAGGTGGTGCAGAGCATTCTGGGACATGTAGTAGCAGGAACCTGTGCTCCTTGCGTTTTCCCCATTGCTGCCAAGTGGGGAAACAGTGAACATGGGCCCCCGAGTGTAAGGTGGAAGAGAACAGACCCAGAGCGAGACTCCATGTGTGTGAAAGAGAGAGAGCGCACGCCTATGGAGGGGGTCTGGGTGCTCTGTTGCCCAAAGGGTGCTGAATACATGGAAGGGAAGTGGGGTGCTCCTACAGCCTTGTAACTGGGGTTTGAGAGCTCCTGGAGGAAACTTGATGAATAGGAGTGCTCTCTGGGGCTGAAGCATCCATTGTGAAAAGTTGGGGTGGGGAACATTTTCACTCCTAGGCATCGCTTTGAAAAAATAGCACAAGCTCTGAGGTCTCCCTAGAAGTTTGGGGGCAGGTGTGCTTAAGGGGAGTTCAGGAAGAGGAGGGTCCAGATCCATGTGTCTCTGCTATGGATCTACCCTAATGGATGGATCACACCAGGCATGGGTGGAGTTGGATCTCTCTTCCCCCCTCAGAACTGGCCCTGCTGATGCGGATGGTACCCAGAGTAGCCTCTCACTGCCAGTGCCCCCATCTGCTTCTCACAGCTTGAAGAGGTAGCTCATAAGCTTTCACGTACTTGCCCACAGAAGTCTGTCCAATAAGAGGGATCACCTCAACTTATTTGTCTCCTTTCTCTCTTCTAGTAATGGAAGGAGTCTGGTACTTGAATCATGTCTGCATACCCAGTCTGAGAATCTGCCCCCATGCGAAGGGGATAAGGGTTTGCCAGCAGCAGGCCTGGAGATTTACCCCACGAGAGCTGGCTGTGGGCTAACTCGACCTCACGTTATAACCAACTTCCAAACTGTACCAAGTTTAATTGAGGAAACGGAGACAAAGTAGTGCAGCAAAATCTTTTATTGGACCAACTAAAGTTGGTGCAGGTATGCAAGCTTTCCAACCTTACAGGGCGTTTTGCAAGGTAGCTTACATCAATGTTAGTAGCTGATTTCTCTGCCCCCCAAGTCCATTTCCTAAAACCAGTATTTGATACATTATGTCCTCTACCGACACAATGTATCAATGTGTGCGCAATACAGTGAATAATTAGCTGACCCAACGTATTGATTACAGGCTGGGGTTTGTCTGAGTTCAGATATCTTAGCCTTTTTTCCTCATGGGCCATCTAGCTTCACAAGCACGTTTTCTCCCGGGCCAGGCTGATGGCAGCATCTTTGTCTCTAAGCAGTGAAGATTCTCTGTTGTCTCGAGCAGGTCCTTTATCATTATTCAGCTACCTTCCAGAAAGGATGGTGGGAAGACTATTATAGATTAAAAATCCAGATTTTTCAACCAAGTGAAAATAGTTTTCAACCAAGTAAGAATTATTAATAACGTAAATGTATAATATTGTAATATGTACTTGAAAAGTCAGAGTTTACGACAGTGTTGTAATGTTGACGCTGAGGTTGTGGGCTGGTGAGTTTGAATTATTAATTATATAATAAATGATTGTCTAATGGTGGAAATAAGTAATTTGAGGAAGAATTTATAGAAACAACTGTAATTTTAAGTGTAAATGTAAATAATAATAGAAAGAATAAGTAATAGATCAAACAGGAAGTAAGTATTCATTGGACCAATGTAGAAAAGTAATGGTAATTGGAACTGGAAAGCAAACTAATGAATTGGAAAATAAATAAATAGTTATTGGAATAAAGGAGGGAATGAACTATAACTAATGTTCGTGCATTTTGAAGTGTAAGCTTTAGTATAATGGATGTGAAATAATGGTGTGTTGTTGTTTTTTTGGAAGGGGAGGTAAGTTTTGTTTACAAGTGAGTCTACCTTTAACAGGTTTTTTAAATGGTAAGGTTTTTTTATTGGTAAGAAATATCATCTAAACTACTTTTGTGTGTCTTACTTTTGGGACCAACAGGGCAACTGCATTCTCTCTAGACCCCAGTAATTCCTGGCATTCTATTTGCTTTTTTGGCGGCTGCTGCACATTGAACTAATGTTTTCAATGAATTGTCTACAGTGACTCCAAAATATTTTTGCTAAATGGTAACACCTACTTTTAGAACCAAAGGTTATGTATATGATGTTAAGAATATTTCTTCCTGTGCACATAGCTTCACAGGACATCTGTCATTTTATTGCTCAAATCTGTCATCTGATTTGATATCCTTCTGTAATTCTTTGCAGTCTGCTTTAAACTTAACTATCTTGAATGACATTGTCATCTGCAAATTTAGTCACTCCATTCTTTTCCCAAATCATTATGAGCACCTTAAGCAGCATAAGGCCCAGTACAACCCCCTGAAGCATCCTGCTGATTACTTTTCTTTATTATGTAAAACGACCATTTATTAGGTGGATTCATGGATAACTGAAGAAACTGCTCAAAGAATGATCATCAATGGCTCATCCTCAAACTGGAGGGAGTTATCAAGTGGGGTCCCTCGGGGCTCTCTCCTGGGCCTAGTACTGTTCAACATCTTTATTAATGACTTGGTTGAAGGAGTAAAGGGAATACTTACCAAGTTTACAAATGACCTAGAACAGGAACGGGTAGATAACATTTTGAAATTCCAATTAGAATTATAAAAACTTATTTGGAAATCTGGGCTCAAATTAACAAAAGTAAATTCAACCAAGATGAAAGTGAAGTTCTATATTTGGAGAGGAAAAGCAACAACAAATGCACAAGTTTAGGATGGGGATACCTGGCTTGGCTGCAGCACATGTAAAATGATCTAGAGATTGTAGTTGATCACAAACGGAACATGAGTCACCAACATGATGTTGAAAAAAGACTACTGCAAGCTTTGGATCCATTAACAAGGATCCGTTGTTTCCAAGTCAGCAGAAATTCCACTCTCTCTAAATTCTGCTCTGGTCATACCTCACCTGGAATACTGTGTCCAGTATTGGATGCCTCATTTTAAGAAGGACCATGACAACTTGGAGTGTGTTCAGAAGAGGACAACAAGGCTGATATAGGGCATGGAAAGCATTATGAGGAAAGGTGAAAGGAACTGGGAATGTTTAGCCCTAGTGAAGAAATTAAGAGGCAACATGAGAGATGTCTCAAATATCTACAGGGCTGCTACAAAGAAGATGGCAAGGAACTGTTCTGCAATGTTAGAGTGCAATTTACAATGGGCTTGGGTTACAGGAAAGTGGATCTTGGTTAAATATCAGGATAAACGTGTAATAGCAGTAGCTGCATGGCAGTGGAAGGCTGTAGACTCTCCACCACTGGATTGTTTCCAAAGAGTCTAGGCAGCCAGAAGTTGGGGATGTTGAAGCTGTAGTCCTCTTGCATCCAAGCAGTGGATTAGATGACACTGTAAGTTCCTTCCAACTCTCCAATTCTATTTCTGCCCTTTGTTCCTTACCTTTTAACAACTTAGATCCATGATCCATAAGAGGGAACTCTTATCTCAAGATGGCTAATTTTTTCCCCCAAAAGTCTTCGATGAGGGACCTTCCTAAAGATCTAGGTATAGTACATTGGCTTAATCAAGCTTATCCCCATGCTTGTTGACACCCCAAGGAATTCCAGTAGACTGGGGAGGCATGACTTCTTTTGTCTCCCATTGTATCATGTTTATCAGTATGCCTAATAATTCTGTTCTTTACAATGGCATCTACTGGCCTGGTACTGATGTTACGTTCAAAATAATAAACCCAAACGCTAAGATGATACATATAATAATCAAGTCAGTGCATTTTGAACAAACCACTCTTCCTCGGGGGAATCTAAAAATAACATTAAATAATAATAATAATAATAATGCAATAACATACAAAAATTACAACATAAAATCAATGTTGCCCAGGGGCAGCTGGTGGGTTTTGAGGCTGGAGGGGGCAGTAAGGCGGGCGGGCAAGGGTGGGCGGAGTCAGGGCAAGGGTGGGCAGAGCCAGGGCAAGGGTGGGCGGCATAACCCAGCAGCAAGGAGTTCCAAGGGTTAATGTTGGATGGACATTACATTACTTAATCAAGCAATTTCAGTTAGGTTAGGCAGGTTATAATCACCTCCTCTGCCAGGTTTAAAAGCAGACGGACAACCTTAAACCTCACTTACAAGCAGTTTTAGCGCATGCACGCACGCACGCACGCACACAGAGCCGAGGTTAAGAATACTGCTTCAGAAAGAAGGGACTTGCTGCATGTATGTTGGAGGAACCCCAATCCCTGCTTCAGAAGTCCCTTCTGAAGCTGTATTCTTGCCCTCTGCTGCGTGTGTGTGTGTGTGTGTTTGGGGGGGAATTTCAAGACCCATGAATCACCAAACTCACAGTTACATCTCAGGATCTCAAAACCATCCCATTTCCAGCATTGTGAACACACCTAAAGATCTCCAGACTCACAGTTACATCTCAGGATTTAAATAAAAAGCATCCCATTTCCAGCATTGTGACCACACCTAAAGATCACCATACTCAGAGTTACAGGGGTGGGGGCATAGTGGGGGGACCCTTGGGGGTGGGGTGGGGAGACCCTCGGAGGGTGGGGGGGGGAGGGATCACTTTCTTACCTGGCTGCTGCTCCGGCGGTCTCCGGTGGCCCGGGCTGCAGGCAGAGATGGGGGGAAGGGGGCGGGACCTTTTGTTTTAAATTGTCCTCGTGTTCTGCTCCTCCGGAGCCAGGACGCGTGGGCAATTTAAAAGCTAAACAAAATTTAAACATTCCTGGCTTTGCGCCTCCCCCTTCCCTGCTCTGAGCGGCAGATTTGGGGGGAGAGCGGCAGCGAAGCGACTGAGGCTGGCGGCGTGCTGTTGAGAGCCTGGGAGAGCACAACAGCGCGCCGCCAGCCTAGTCCCTAACTCCATGTGCGGCTGAGGCAGCGAGCAGTGCGCATGCGCGCTGTTCCCTGCCTCAGTCGCCCGGCCCAAAGCTTCTTGCCTGGGCGTTTGCATCAAGCGCCCAGGCGAGAGGTTCCATTGTGCCCATTAGGCGTAATGGAAAAGGCTAGCCCCTCCCTCCACAGCACGTCCTATGCGTGCTGTGGACTGAGGGGCTCAGCCGCCCAAATCGCGTTTTGGCAGCTGAGCAGCTCAGCCTTTTTGTCCCTTCCGGGACCCACTTTCAGAGCGGCTCTGAGAGTGGGTCCCGGAAGGGAGACAGATCACTGACAGCAGCAGCAGCCTCTGAAGCAGAAGTCAGGCTGCTGCTGCTGTCAGAAGCGGTACTGCAGGTTGTTTTTTTTTTAATAAAAAAAACAACAAAAAACGGCGCTAGGGGGGCAGTGCCCCAAACACCCTGGGGTGGGAGCCGCCCCTGATATTGCCTTCTAGAAGCCATGACAATTAAAAATAAGAATAAATCTATTGAAAAGAGGATAAGATAAACATGAAAAACCCCATATTAAAAAAGTAAACTACAGAAATATATGATGAAATTATATATCTTAATAAATTAAAAATATTGTACTACAAATCCATGACTTCTCAAGTTCTCTAAACGTTATCCTTCAATATAAAGGAACAGCACTGCATGGTGGAAAATTACAAAATGTCATAAAAATAAATTGGCTAATTCCAAAAATTACGCACTACCCTTCCAACAATAACCCTTTAAAACCTAAAAAACTTTCAAACAAAGACAAACCTACTAAAAACAGAGAAGAATCTTTTATCCACTCTAAACAAACTCTTAATTATGTCTACAAATCATTCATTTCTAACTAGAATAACCATCAGCAGTTGCCCTTGCCAATCTACGACAATGTGGTTACGTAGCAAGCATCTCACAGAAGGAGAACAAAGCCTAAATCCCCATCTCTCCCATCAGGGGTAAGGGTTTTAAGTTTACCAATCCAAACAGCCTCTCTTCCTAATGTTTCATCTCTGTTAGCCACCTTAAAAGTTAAATTCTCAATAATCCAAAATAGTATATCAGTGACTCTGTGTTTCACACTAACAAAATGAACTAAAGGAGCACTTTCCTTTTTATTTGTTGTATTACTTTTATTTTAACATATAGGAATCCTAACTTCCTATCGGTTTTACTTATGTGATCCATGTAATAAATTATATATAATATATTCAGTAGAATATATATTGTAAACTGATTCAAATTATCTCCGACCCTCTTCAGGATTAATACCTCCCCTATACCTCCCCTCCTCATCTTCTTAGGCCCTTTTTACACAAGCAGCACCCACGTATGAGCACCCAGAAATTTGTGTGTGTGTGTGTGTGTGTGTGTGCACGCGCCTACATGCTCCTGCATACATGCATGCACACCCATCGACACCCAACTTCATGCACAGAGCAACTAGCGAAAATGGCAGTTTCTCCGTGCGTGTTGATGGGTGGGTGTAGATGGGCGTGCGCCCGTCTGCACCCTCCCCCCCCCCCCCCCACCCCGGCACACCCACAGACTCCACACTTGAGAGACCATGGGAGGGCGAACCTCCCCCCCCCCCCCCCCCCCCGCGCACAGACTGCGGCGCATACCAATTGTGCTGCAGCCCATGTAAAAAGGACTCTGGTAACAGAACAACAAACCCTATTAAAGGATTTATAAGTATCCCATAAGGTAGGTGTAAGGTCTCTCTCCATCTGACCAGAACAAAAATCACTATGCACCACAAAGTCCTTGATATTCTTAGTTCTTTTAAAAGCAAAGGTGGGATGTCCTTTAATACAGGCAATGTTTCAAAAATATACCATTACTTACTTATACTATCCTTTCATAGAGAGACTGAGACTGGCCACTTGCACACAAGACGGGAGGGGAAACTGCCATGAGTCAAAATCACGTCGGGGAGATCGTGTGAAGTTCTGCTCATGTGCAGCGGCGTTTAGCCCATTTCCGCTGTGATTTCAGTGACAGGAGACAGGGCTGGATTTTCAGTTGTGATTTCAGCGATAGGAGACAGGGCTGGATTTTCACAACAGAAATGAGCTAATCTTGTGAAAAACCCCATGCACATGAGCAGAACATCACGTGATCCCCCTGACATGATTTCACTTCATGGCAGTTCCCTTCCACTCCTATGTCGTGTGCAAGTGACCATTGTCATAAATCAAACTGCATACTGATCTATTAGATTTGGCTTTCCCTTTGGATTGCAACAGCTCTTCTCTGGATTTATAAAGTCTTCTAATACGCCATTCTCAGTGACTTCACCAGGGTATTCTTTACTACTTAAATTCTTCATGAGTATTCTTGCCTCATACTTAAAATCTTCTAATTGCAATTCCTACAAAGTCTCAAAAACTGCCGATAAGGTAAATTCCTTTTTATACGCAATGGATGGAAACTATCCTATATTAATAAAGTATTATGAACTGTAGGTTTCTCATATAGACTCGTGTAAAGGCACGAGTCCCCGTCAAGGTGAGGGACCTCTTAGATCGGTCTGCCCCGGAGTCTTACAGAACCTTGTCGGTTCCGGAATGCTCTGGGTGATTTTTCCCTGGACCCTGATACCCACTCTGTTGATCTTGTGGCCTTTTGGAACATCTTGTTAGCAGAGACCATCGACAGGGTGGCTCCTAGGCATCCGCTGCCCTCTCGAGTCTCCCGCAGGTCTCCTTGGTTTACTGAGGCCCTGCAGGATTTGAAGTGAGAGGGTAGGCGGTTAGCGCGATGGCGCTGGACTCGAGATGAATACGATCGATCACAGCATAAGAGCAGTTTAAAGACCTATGCTGTGGCAGCGCAGGCAGCAAAGAAGCAGTTCTTTGCTACCCTTATCACATCTGCATAGTCACGTCCGACAGATTTCCGGGTGTTGAGGGGTTTGGTCAGCCCTGCCTGTCTCCACCTGGACCTGGAGCAATCCAGTGTCCGCTGTGACCAGTTTATTGAATACTTTGTGGACAAGATTGCTCGTATCCATCACTACTTTGGTACCGCAGTTATTGCAGAGGATCATCTTGGGGCCATGGAGGCCCCGTCCTGTCTTGTTTTGTGGGATCGGTTTCAGTTGGTATCACCTGCCGATGTTGAGTCTGTGTTGGGTTCTGTTCGTGCCACTACTTCTGAACTTGATCCATCCCCGTCCTGGCTGGTGAAAGCCAGCCAGGAGAGATTGTGACCGTTGCTGGCGGGGGTGGTTAGTGCCTCCCTTCGGGAGGGCAGGGTGCCGGATTGCCTTAAACAGGCGGTGGTTCGGCCCCTGCTCAAGAAACCATCTCTTGACACTGATGCTCCTGCCAACTATTGGCTGGTCTCTAACCTTCCCTTTCAAGGGAAGGTTATTGAATGGGCAGTGGCAAACAGCTCCAGGAGCATTTGGACCGCACCGGTTTCCTTGATCCCTTTCAGTCTGTTTTTTGGCCTGGGTGTGGTACAGAGGCGGCAATGGTGGCCTTGGTTGATGATCTTCTTTTGACATTGGACCAAGGTCGTCAGACCTTATTGGTCCTTCTAGACCTTTCAGCTGCATTCGACACAGTCGATCATGAGATGTTGGTGACTTGCCTGCG
This sequence comes from Sphenodon punctatus, assembly GCA_003113815.1. Taxonomy (NCBI): domain Eukaryota; kingdom Metazoa; phylum Chordata; class Lepidosauria; order Sphenodontia; family Sphenodontidae; genus Sphenodon; species Sphenodon punctatus. Next base: position 2,601,234 of record QEPC01014667.1, read on the forward strand.
GGATTGTGCCGGAATTGATGGAACGGTCTTGGACTGGTTTCGTTCGTTTCTGGCCAGGAGAACTCACCAGGTGGTCTTGGGGGAGTGTACGTCTTCTCCCTGGGACCTCACGTGTGGAGTCCCGCAGGGTGCTATTTTGTCCCCCCTCTTGTTTAACATCTATATGCAGTCGTTAGGGGAGATCGTGAGAGGGTTTCAGGAATGCAGTGTCATCAGTATGCGGATGATACGCAGCTGTACCTCTCTTTTTCCATTGATCCAGGTCATGCAGTCTCCTTATTTTCCCCAGTGCCTGTCAGTTGTGGGGGCTTGGATGAGGTTGAGCCATCTGCAATTGAATCCTGACAAGACGGAGGTGATGTTGGTGGGCGAGGGCTTGGGGGGCGTGGGGGTGGTGGAATTTCCTCTTTGTTGGGAGGGTTCGCCCTCCCTTGGTCTCTCAGGTACGGAGTCTGGGTGTGCTCCTTGATTCACAGCTCGGCCTGGAGTCCCAGGTGGTGGCGGGGAGCGCATTTCGGCAGTTACATCTTGTCCGGCGGCTTCGACTGTATCTCTCTGACTCCAACCTTGACACTATCATCCATGCTTTCTTCACCTCGAGGCTGGATTACTGCAACGTGCTCTGTGTGTGGGGCTGCCTGAGAAGCTGGTCTGGAGGCTACAGTTGGAGCAGAATGCTGTGGCCCGCCTCCTTATGGGGGTGGGTTGCCAAGAGCACATGACACCAGTGCTCTGAGCTGTGCACTGGCTTCCTATAAAGTACCAGGCCAGGTTCAAGGTGCTGGTGTTAACCTTTAAAGCCCTTAACGGCCTGGGCCCTTCTTATCTGTGGGATCGCCTCACTCCCCATGTGCCCGTGCGACCCCTGAGATCGTCCATGGGAGCATTTTTGGAGGTTCCCTGGACGTGGTGGGTGGCCTTAGCTGTTCGGTCATTTTCAGTGGCCAACCCGATGCTCTGGAACTCTCTCCTGGATGAGGTTCGGCTGGCCCCCACCCTCCTGTCGTTTAGACGTTTATGTAAGACTTGGCTGTTCCTCCAGGCCTTTGGCGAGGGGTAGGGGTAGGGTGGGGAGGGTTTGGGAGGGAGGGGCGGGTTTTATGATTTGTGTTAGAATTTGTTGAACTGTTTTTAAATGCTTTATTATTCAATTTTTTAGGGCAGGAGGGGCGGGATATAAATTTTACCCATCCTTTGAGGCTCGCTCCATCTGCCTCTACTCCCCTCTCCACCTCTGTGTTGTTATCTGCTGCCCTCCCGGCTCCCTCTCTCTCCGAGTTCGAGTCTTGGCTCGCCCTATTCCTCTCTGATGACATCCCCACACTCATTCTTGGTGACTTCAATATTCATGTTGATGCACCCTCTCAGCCTTGCATTGCCCACTTCCTCTCCTTAGCCTCCTCCTTCAATCTCCACCTCTGGACTAGCTCCCCCACCCACACTGATGGTCTTGATCTTGTGTTCTCTAGGAACTGCTCTGTCTCCGATCTCTCCTTCGAGCCCCTTCCCATATCTGACCATTTCCTTGTCTCCTTCAACTTCTCCCACTGCTCCCCCTCCTCTTCCCCAGTCCCTTCCGCGATCTGCAGGCCATTGTGCCACAGGACTTTGCCTCCTCCCTCAGTCCTCTCTTCCCCCCCCCCCGATTCTGCCATCTCCACCTTCAACTCCTCTCTTGCCTCCACCCTCGATTCCCTTGCCCCCCTCTCCTCCCGCCCAACTCACTCCCGTAACCCTTGCCTCACCCCCACCATTCTCCATCTCTGTTCCTGTACCCGGGCTGCTGAACGCCTCTGGTGCAAATCCCACTATAAGGAATATAAGAATTATTAGGAAGATAAATATATGCATTTTCAAAGGCACCCATATATAAATTAGCTGCCTCTGGGGCCATAGAACTTACTGCCTTCCAGTCCTTGTGTATAATATAAGAACATAAGAAGTTCCATACCGGCTCAGACCAGTGGTCCATCTAGCCCAGCTCCCCGTCTCCAACGGTAGCCAGCTCCGGTAGCTCAAGAGAAGTACATGTACAGGTTATGGAGATGTGGCCTATCTCCTGCTAACCACTCTCAGCTACCAGTAGCCAGGGGTTTAAGCCCCAACTAGTAGGCATTGATGACTCTATCCTCTAAAAATGTATCTAATATCTGTTTGAAGCTAGTTATGTTGCTGGCTTTCACAGCCTCTTCTCTGGCAATGACTTCCACAACTTTATTGTTCACTGCATGAAAAAGTATTTCCTTTTGTTTGCTTTAAATCTGCTGCCATTTAACTTAAGAGAATGTCTCCATATTGTCTTATTGTGAGAAATGGCAAACATCAGTTCCCTGTTTACTTTCTCTATGCCACTCATGATTTTATAGACTTTATTATATCCCTCCTTATTAATAGCCTCTTCTCCAAGCTAAACAGCCCCAACCTGTTGAGCCTCTCCTCATATGGAATTCAGTCCATCCCTTCTGTCAGCCTTGTTACCCTTCTCTGAACCTTTTCCACTTTTATTATATCTTCCGTGAGGTGGGGCGACCAGAACTGCACCCAATATTCAAGGTGGGGTGGTACCAAAGATTTATACAGCGGCATTACGGTACTTTCCCTTTTATTTCCTATTCCTTCCGCAATAATGCCTAGCATTCGGTTTGTCTTTTTGACTGCTGCCATACACTGAGCTGATGTCTTCATGGAACTATCCTCAATGACTCTCCTGAGTGGTTACACCCAGATTAGAATGTAGTATTGTGTATGTATAGTGAGGATTATATTTCCCTATTGCCACATAATATTCATTAATGATCTGGAAAATGGGGTCATTAATGAGGCTGATTTTAGTGATCGGTTACTTATTATTATTATTATTATTATTTTATTTAGTGCCAGTAGTGTACAATCAGCAGTTATAGACGGGTCCCTACCCCCAGGGGGCTTACAGTCTAAGGGTGTTTTTAGACAAGCACCTCCCCACCTGTTACCCACCCATCATGCATGTTGCAGGGCTGCATAGGGCACCAAAGATGATGGATGGGGAGGTGTTTGTCTAAAAACGCCCTAAAAGAAATGAGGGAGGGGTGAACATCAGGAGAGACAAGGATGCATTCATGAGGTTGAGAAGTTGCAGGTTTACGTACTTAACTTGGTTACAGGGAAGAGATTCTGAGGGGGGTGGAGAGAATGCAATTTCACTTATGATGAACTAGGGAATGCCTGATGGAAAAGAGAGGTTTTTCAGGAGGGATTTGAAAGTTGGGAGGGAGGGAGCAGAACAGACGTATCCAGGGAGGAAATTCCAGACATAGGACGCAGCAAAAGCGGACAGAGATGGGGGAGCAAGACCATAAAGAGCCTTGAAGGTAAAGACCAGGAGCTTGTGCTGAATGCATTCACGTAGAGGGAGCCAGTGTAGGGCGGTGAGGAAGGTTGAATGTGGTCAAAGTGAAAGGAAAGGTGGATGACTTCGGCAGCAGAGCAATGAACAAAGAGGGGATTGAGATTAGAGCAGGGGAGACCAGTAAGGAGGAAGCTACAGTTAGTAGTCAAGGCACAAGACAACTAGAGCATAGACTATAGTTTTTGCAGTGGAAACAGTAAGGCAGGGCCAGATGTTAGTAATATTATACAGAGCAAAGTAACAGGATTTGGCAACAGCCTGGATCTGAGGTGTAAAGGAGAGGGAGGAGTCAAAGATGAATCCCAGGCTATGCGTCTGAGGGACAGGCTGGATGGTGACACCCTCAATGGAAATTGAGAGGGAAGTAGGTGGGGAATGGGGTTTTTTTGGGGTGTGGCGGGAAGATGAAAAGTTTGATCTTGGCCATATTGAGCTTGAGTTGGTGAAGAGACATCCAAGCAGAGATGTCAGAAAGACAGTGAGCAATACAAGACTGGATGGAAGAAGAGAGCGTGGGAGTAGAGAGTGTGTTGTGTGTCATCAGCATATAGGTGATACTGGAAGCCGTGAGGTTAAATGAGTTTATCCAGAGAAAGAGCATAAAGGGAGAAAAGGAGAGGGCCCAGGACAGAGCCTTGAGAAACTCACATAGAGGAGCTATCAGCAAGAGAAACATTGAAGGAGCATTTTGAGAGCTATGAAGAGAACCAGTTGAGAGCAGAGTCCAGGAAACCACGGGAGTGTAGCGAATCTGGGGGAGGTCATGGTCGACAGTGGTGAAGGCAGCAGAGAGATCAACAAGGACAAGAATGGAGAAGAGGCTCTTGCAGTGCACATCACGTATTGTTTGAGAGATTTGGATTCTACTTCAATCCTGTGTGACTACATAGCTGACACAGTGATGTGCACCTCTATAGGGTGTATAGCGTTACAAGAGCCACCTCAGCATAAGTAGCAACTTCAGGCCAAGTTAGGTATGTATTTTTTGAAAAGCTAACTAGAAGCTGATCTTAACTACACTACAGAACTGTTGCACCTGACCCCTGAAGCTTCAGTATCACTACAACCTGCAGAGGAAGAAGATTGGTGTTGAAAGACCAAGGCAAAGTGTGGGTGCTTGGAGCCGAAGTTATAAGTGGGCCCAATATATGGAGGCCTTAATTTACAATTTCTGTGATTTTTGAGCTCAAGTCTGTTTAATCTTTGTCTTAACTACTCTGTTAAACCACAGGTATTATGGTCTAAGAATTTCCCTGGTTTTTGAAATGGGAATGTGCTAAATTCCCCCTGCTGCAGTAGAACCAACTTGCTATAGATGATTGGCCCTGCACAATTGCCACCACCTGTGCAGCCTGTACTAGCCCCTACCCCCCCCCCCCCCCCCTGTTGCCATACTGTCAGGCTCCGGGATCGGAGCCTAGGGAAAGGACGGAGGGGAAGATGAGGGAAGGCAAAAGGGGAGACACAGGGTTAGCAAGGGAACCTCTCAGCCGCTCTCTGATATCCAGGAGATAAAGCACTCCGCATAAGTACCAGCCAAGCTGGTCTAGGAAGGCATACGACTCATCATCGAGGTGAAGGGACAGGGAAGAAACACACAGGGATCAAGGGATCAACACAGGGGAAGCGGGAGGCAACAGGGGAAGCCAGAGGCCGAGGCAACGAGGGAGGCCAGAGGCGAGGGGAAGCCAGAGGCCAAGGCAACGAGGGAGACCAGAGGCGAGGGGGAGACAGAGGCAAAGAAAAAGAAAAAAGACAAAGGAAAGAAAAAGACAGAGGCAAAGAAAAAGAAAAAAAACAAAGGAAAGAAAGAGGCCGAGGCAACGAGGGAGACCAGAGGAGAGGGGAAGCCCGAGGCCGAGGCAACGAGGGAGACCAGAGGAGAGGGGAAGCCCGAGGCCGAGGCAACGAGGGAGGCCAGAGGCGAGGGGAAGGCCGAGGCAACGAGGGAGGCCAGAGGCGAGGGGAAGCCCGAGGCAATGAGGGAGGCCAGAGGTGAGGGGAAGCCCGAGGTAACGAGGGAAGCCAGAGGCGAGGGGAAGCCCGAGGCAGCGGCAATGGAGAAAGCCAGAGGCAGAGGCAACGGGGGAATTTCCCAGCGAAACAAAGGTGGCCAGAGGGCCAGGTCCTTCAGGCCAGCAGACAGACAGGCAGACAGACTGTGGGGGTCTCACGAGAGGAAGGGAGCCACTCAACACAAAACCAGACAGAGGGCGAACAGGAAACCACCAGCATCCACCACGTGCAGACAATCAACAGGAGCAAAGGAACTTCGGTAAGAAACCCCCCAACATACAAGGAGGACAAGCAGGACAGGTACCCACACAAGAGGAGTGGGAAGGGCATAACACACTAGAAACAATAGAGGACACAACACCAATACAGACAGAGAACAAACAGCAGAGCAGAGAACAAACAGCAACAGGAGAGAAGAGCAAGGGGCAAGAGCCAAACACAAGCCAAGGGGAATGACCTGAAGCTCCACACCCGCCCCAGCTCCCAGTAGCCCTAAATACCCTAAGGATCCAATCAGGCTGGGGCAGCTGGCCCACGCCCCCCATCGGGCAACGGGGCACAGCTGGAAGGAAAAGAGGGAATGACAAGGCAGGGAGGGAAACCACCTTCTGCAGTAACGCCTCAGTGGCGCAGGAGGCAGCAAGCGTCCCAGGCAACCCCCGAGGCTGGGAGTTCAAGGTCCAGCCATGACACACACAGATGCTCCCAAGCCACCTGTTCCCTCCCCTACCCGGCCCTACGTGTATCCCTATCCACCTGTTCCTGCACAGATATTCCCACCCCTTCTCCCTGTTCCCAGCCTCACTCATCTAGCCCTGCACAGATGCCTCCACCTCACCACCTCCTTCCCCATAGCCAATTCCTACCTCCCCTTGCCTCCCTTTTCTTCTGGAATCTCCTTCCCCCTCATCCCCAAATTGCCCTCCCAAGTCTCTAGTTCCCACTTGCCCATATTGCCTGGCTCCCTAGCATTGCCCCCCTCCCCCTGTGCTTCTTCCTGCAACTGGGGTCGTCTTCTCTCCCCGGCCATCCCCATAGGAAATGTTTTATCCTTCCAGATCAAAGATGAAAGATTTCTGAGACTTGTTGAATCTTTCATAACATTTTACTTCATTCCATTTCAGTACATGTATGACTTGTCAGTACTTTCCCCTAACTTGTCCATATCATCCACACCACCTTTATACCTGTGTTCGCACTTATGGAGCCATCCGCACTACTTTTGTACTTGTTCTTCCTTCTTGCAGAGCCATCTGTGCTGTTTTTGTACACACTGTTTTTGTGCACAACACTAAACCCAGCATCTCCTCGCATAACGGAACATTAGTGAAACCGGCAGCAGGGAAAGCTGCTTCTGAGTTTTTTCTCGCTTGCGCCTGGCTGTGCAGGGGTACTTTGCTACATTCATGCTTCAAAATTACAATTCTGAATTCAAAAAAACTCTTTGCAAGAAAGCAGAATAGGTCCAACTTGATATCCAAAACACCTATAGCTTCCTTGCACCAGCTACACATGTGCACGCAAGTTGCAAAGTCCGGGATTTCTGCTTTTGCCTCCCAAATTCAACCTGCTATAACGCCATCACTTCTTAATGGATTTTCTTGAAATTTGGACACATTTCACATGTTTCCCAGATGACTCTCTCTCTACCAGGTTTCACACAATTTGGACATAATTATTAGAACATATCCTAGACATAGTTCTTTTAACTTCAGTAATCCTGAGCTGCTGTTTTTGTACTTACAGGTTATCCTAGTGGCTAGGATACTGAACTGGAAGTTGAGAATCTTGCAGTCATTTCCCTCTGTATGGTTGTTCCCTTAGTTTATGTTTTTAGATAGTATGCTCTTCAGAACAGGCTTTTTTAAAAAACAAACAAAAAACCCCCCCTCTATTGTCAGTTTCTCACATAATGGACTCTTTTCTCAACTGGAGTCTGAAGCCTGCAGTCTCAAGAGGTTCTGCTATCTTCTACTAAAACAGCCTGGTTAATCTGAGGACAGAAGCTGGAAGATCCTTAATCCTAGGGTGCGACATTTGCAGGCGCCATTGGTGCCCAGAAAACTGAGGCTGGTGACTGGTTCAGGGGTGTAGTGGGACAGGAATGGTTTAATATCAGGATAAAGTCTGCTGACCGATTTATTATGTGTGAATTTTTTTTACACCTGGAGTTCAATCTGAAATTTCCTGTCCTACTTAGTCCCCTGATAACTTTTCCTGCCCGATTACATATTGCTGTTCTGTGATCTGTCTACCTTTTACCATTGTTAACTCTTGTTGGAGAGTCACAAAATTACATAATGGAGGTATACAGGGAAGGTAAGTAAGTAATAAGTTTTATTAGTGTTTAGCCACAAGCCATAACATAAAACACAACTGACCAAATACAACATAAAATTATACCAAAACCAAATACAACATTAAATTATACAAAAGCCACAATGGAAACATATATTATAGATACCCTTAACAATCAAGAGTTTCTGCTCAAGGGGGGTTCTTTGGGCCAACTTGACTCCTAATAAGGACCCTGAGCAAAAAATTTCCCACCACTGTCGTAACTTTGACCTCCTTCCCTGCCAGTAAATATGGCAGCAGCCGCACTTCCGTCCCTGGCCAAGTGTCCCTACAGGGGTGTAGTAACCAGCGTTCTCGGAGGTCATTATAGATTTCACAATGAATTAGCACATGCTCCACAGTGTCAGGCACCTGCATTGTGCATTTACACTGGCATAAATCCGGCTGAATCCCCAAACATCGCCCCTCCGTAATACTCGAGGGGAGTATCTTCAATCTAGCCATGGTAAAGTATCTCCGGGATTGCAATTTCATATCAAAGCCTAAATAGGGTGCAGCACAGGGCACATAAACCGGCGGTAGAGTCCCCCATGTATTTGTCAGAGATTTCTTCCCCCTTGCATCTGCTAACTCCTCTTGCATACTGACGTCAGTTATCCTTTGCTTAACGAGATTCCTAGCGCCCAGATAACCCAGAGAGGTTAAACAGTCAGAGGAAAGTCCTAACTTTCCAAGCCTGTTTTTTGTCTGCAACACCCAGGGATACCTTCCCGGAAGGCTGACGCAGGCAGGGGGGCCACCCTCCCATAGCACAACCTTAGCCAATAGCCCAAGGTCCGACACCAGATCTGGCCCTCCGTAGGGAGCATCCCACACTCTAAACATACAGTGCTACATGGAGCCCAGTTCGGTATAGCTAAAATAGACCTTAGAAATCTTGTTTGAATCCTTTCCAGGAGGGGAAACCTCCCCAAAGCCCAGATCTGTGCCCTGTATAACAGTTGTGTCAGGCACTTAGCCTTATATACCCTAATTGCAGGCATAACAAGAATACCCCCATTGGTTCTGAAATAATGGAGGATGGACTTTCCAGCAATCCTAACTTGTCTGGCCACCTCTTTAGCCTGCATTACCCAGGCCCCATTAGCCTGGAAAATCAGCCCCAGGTACTTATAAACCTTAACTTGCTCCAGGTCTACAGGGAAGGTAAAACAGCCTTTGTTATGCATAAGTATAACGGAACTAGTCCAGAGCTGTGTTCCCCTATTGGCAGCAGTGGGGAGAATGCGGTGAATACAGGTCCCTTCAACAGTACTAGAATCTCAACCAGCAGTTCAGAGTCTTCATGTCCCTTAGTGCAAGCATAGGAAAGAAGGGTGCTCCTGGTTATTTTCTAGTAGAGATGTCATTTCCCCTCTAGTTCTGTTGGTTTCTTCTTCTGCTAGTTTTGTCTTCCATTTTTAAAAACTTGTTTTTGTGCCTTTGAAATATAGAAGAACTATGCTTTTTTTGACTGCTTCTTCTTGTGGCCAGGGATGTAGCTAGGTGAGGGTGGGCCCAGGTGCCCCATGGAATACCCCATGGGGTAGGGAGAGGCTGTGGCTGTTGTGGCAAAAGTGGGTGGCAGAGTAAGTGAGGAGACTGGGGCAGGGAGCAGGGCTTGCTGCGATGAGGGAGTGCATGAGAGTAGGGAGGCTGGGAGCACGGAGGAGCATAGGAGACGGGAGGCTGGAGCAGGGTACTGGGGGGAAACTGGGGGTTGCCTGGTGGAGGAGGCAGAGAGGTTTGGAGGCCAGTACAGCACCATGCTCATTACAGCACCATGCATGCAACATGCACCATTATGTGCTCAGACCTGATGGAACCCCAGCGGTTCCAAGAGGTCCTGGGGGAGTTAACCTTGGACTTGGATGGTCACTCTGGATGAGCTAGTCCAGCATTGGAACAGCTTGCTGGAGGAGGCCATTGACAGGGTGGCTCCGAGACGCCCTCTGCTTCGGTCTCGTCACCGCAGGGCCCCTTGGTTTACTGAGGGGCCGCGGTGTATGAAGCGTGTAGGCAGGAGGCTAGAGCGACGCTGGTGACTGATTCGATCTGACTCTGACCGTCTTCTCCATAGGGCCCATTTGCGGTCCTATGTTGAGGCTATGAGGACGGCAAGGAAGGAGTTCCTTGCTGTCCTCATAGCGTCTGCGAAGTCATGTCCGGCGGAGCTGTTCCGGGTGGTGCGGGGGCTGGTTAGTCCGGCCTCCCTTCGCCTGGATGGGGACTTGTCCCAGGCCCGCTGTGAGGAGCTTGTCAACTACTTCGCAGACAAGATCGCTCAGATTCAGACCGACTTTGACGTCGGAT